>LPNX010786772.1:139003-254286 GCA_001517045.1 Pseudotsuga menziesii
ATACCTCAAGGAATTAACAACATTCACTTCATTTGTAAATAATGGAGTCAGTAACAGTGACGTTTGGGCTTTGGGTTGCAATAAGGACAATGCCTCGAGGAAAGTGGGCACATGCTTTGATAATCCTTCACTCTGATGAAGGAATAATGAAATCTGCTCAATGAGATCTTCAGAAATACTGGCTGTTGGGTTCTGGTACAGTTCCGTTATTTTAGACTCACAGAAGTTTTGACCTAAAGACAGAAATACCTGTGGTAAGTCGTTCCATTCTCATAAAGGGAAAAATTTTGAACTGTGAATAAAGAAACAAACAAGCCAAATATGTATTTCACAAACCCCTGTTTCCAAGAATGAATAGTGAGATGTTCATAATAAACAGACACAACTATGCCCACCTTCTTGGCTTTGATTTGTATCATCTGAGTCTGCCAAGGCCAGTCCCAATCCAATCTGCTCAGGTAATGACAAATGCAAGGTCTTTGACAAATCCCCAAGGATGCTTTCACCTGTATGAGTATTCTTCACAGCTTCACAAAACACTGTACTGAAATTTGGTAGATGCATCATATATTTAACTACTATAGAAAGGAGTTTCAACTTCAACTGCATGTTCTGTGCATCTCCTTCACACAAATTCAACTGATCCAAGCAGCTCTGGAGCAACACAATGCTACCATCCAATCCATATCCTGTAAGCTGCTCAAGAGAACACATAAATGGCATTAACAAACTCGTTTCATTTTATTAAGTATACATTCAGATGTCCAGTTCAAACTTTGAAGTTTGAATATGCAAAATAATAAAGGCAAACATGTATCAAAACCATTTTTTTTAAATGGATGAGATCCAAAATTAACACTGGGCAGATAAGATGGAAGCACCTCTCCTCCACAAAGATTCTCATCACCTGCCCTCTAAACTAGAATTCACCATATCCATAACAAAGTAGATAAGATAAGATAATTATATTAATGTCCAACAAATGAACACAAAAGTGAAATGCAGGCCAGCTGTGATGGAAGTTCTACTGCAACCAGGGAAGAGGACAAATCTGGCTACGTGAATGGAGATCTTCAAAATATTGAAAGCTTCTAATTAATAAATGTTTAATGGATAGAGTTTAGCATACAGCTGTGTCTTTGGCATCAGAGGTAGCTAACAGCTCCACATGGAAGCTCGTAGTGGAGGATAGTAGTAGACCTCTAAAACAAACAAATCTCTACACAATAAGAAGAGTGAACCCTAACAGAATCCGAAACTTGTCCACCTCTAAAAGAAGAGAAACTGCAATTCTCAGCAATTGTCTAGTATCTACCATTTGAGAGCAATTCCTTCTCGAGTTTGCTGTTAGTGCTACTGGAAGCCTAGACAACTTCACTGATGTTGAGCTCGTTTGGTATACTGTCATAACCTAATTTATGCAGAGGAAAATTCAATCCACTATAGTGTTCATTCTGACACAACTGTACTCTAAGACATTGCAAGAAATTGAAACAAAAAGCAAGAGATCACATAAAGCCAATTAAATATTATACATCCCATACACTTTTTATAAAGAAAGCAATCGCCCTGATTTTGTAAAAGTTGAGAAAACAATGCATCCCATCAATGTCATCAGAAAAAGGCATTTCTTGTACCATTCTTTCCATGGTACAATGTCTAAGAGCATAAATTGTCAAAGGGCATCACTTGTCAAGAATAAAAACTTCACCCTCAGAATAAAAAAGCATAGCAGAGGTCATAAGCATACCTCGGGCTCTATACCATTAATTATGCAGGGAACAACACTAGCTCTAATCATATTTACTCCGGGTGAGATAATGCAGATATTAGCTTATATCAATATCAGAAATTTCAAATCATTGAGTGTATAGGACTCGAAAACTCAATAAATGGCCCTGTGCCACTGATTATTGTAATGGCTAGATTTTGATGGGATTTTGTATCTTTAATGCCCCTTATCAGTTTTTAGCTTTTTGTATTTTGGAAGGGACAGTTATTTATTCCTTTGACCCAATGGAGGTGGCCGACTTCTGCAACCTGTTCTTTTCTGAAAGCGTTCATTATACATATCATTACATGAATAGATGTATAAGAAGCAATTTTAGCAAAAAAATTAAACCAAAAGCAATCAAACTATAATTGTTGGGTAAAAAGCAGACGCAACCTTTGGACTATACGAAGGTTACATTCAAATGCCTCATTTGTCAAGAGCAAGAAAACAGCGCCAGGCTTTGCCATCAAAAATCTTTGGACGTTGCAATGTCTGGAGGGGACAGTATTGATGTGCAACAAGCTCACTGCAAGTCGGATATTTATGAGGCTCCTCCAGTTAAATCAGTTTCATAAAGCTTAGAGGCTAAGCCTCCCCCTTAGGGTGTGAGGAGCTTGTGGATTCCATCCCTGATTTGCCAGGTGATATACAAGATCACCTCGTGGATGGGGCAGCGATTGATGGTAATGAGCTACAAGAGGCGATTCCACTCATGATGGGACGGTAAGTTGGAAAATGAGTCAAATCATAAAGCCAAAGAATACTGTTGGGATGGCGTAGGTTAAGAATAACACTTCACACTGTCGGGAAAAGCAATACAGGAACAGACACTTTGTAGGATACATATATTGACAGATTTCAAAATAGGCTATAAACGGGAGGAAAAAGAAGAATGGGAAGAGAGAAAACATGACCATAAAATAAGGAATTAGTATAAAGTGGGCAATTTCTGGATGCTCAGTATCTCTCTTTGTCTGAGATGTATCTTGTTACCGGGTTAAAAATAATGCATGTAATTTTCTGGTGAATTATAACATATATCTCTGTTGGCACTACAGAATTGTAGTGCAGACTACAGGTATGGCTGGTCTGCAGTTTGTTTTAAAAGTAATTTAAATTTTTGTTTCTGTTATTAAAAAAATGAAAGGGAATCGAGCTTTAGAATGTGGCTATATTTTTAAGAGCTAATTTTTAAGCCACATAGAACTACGAATAGCTGCTTGGAAAATCTTCTTTAAGGCAGTATCTTTTCAAATTATGGTTATGTTAAGAATGATGTATGCACAACCAGTTTCAACATTTTTGCCGTATTCAGTCACTAAACTCTTTATAATCTTATAATGCATTCTCGGCAATAGGGGCAAAGCATAAGCATCCACCCCAAATCCTCGATGACTTAATTGAATGCAAATCAAGGCAAACCCGTAACCAACAAAACAAATAATTAAAAAAGTCAGTTGCAATGTTGAATGGCAATGGAAGCGAGGCAGCCATAGGAAAGTATATCGGGGCTATGATGTAAGGGGCTGAACCAATTTGTGAAAACCCTCTGCCGAATTCAATGGAATTAAAAGGATTAAATTGGAGAGTTAGGGCAGAATTATGTACATACGTGAGTAAGCTCGTATGCGACGGAGAGATAGTTGGCCTCGTTCAAGCTGTTGAGCAAGAAGCCAATTTGGCTTGACAGAGTTGAAAGTATCGTCATCGTGGTCGTCGTCGATCTAAACAGAAACCCTTCCGTCAAACCCTAACCTTCTTTCTCGCTCTGCAAGATTGCGATTACACCTCTGTGGTACTCAATCCGAATCCAAATCGATTCTCTTCTCCAGCCTTCAATGGATGGAAGGAGCTGAACATCAATTTATTTGAGGCAGGAGACTTTGAAAGTGAGCATAAACACGCACATACATATAATTTGTACAATTTTACACGCACCTCCACTCATATATATATATGTCTGGAGATATTGTGCCATGGGTAACAATGCTCTACAAAGATGGGTAAAGTTCCAATGTTTCATGTCATTTTATAGTCACGGTCGATGAGTCTTAGGTCCATCCTCTTTCAAAAAAAAACCTAGAGGTCTCGTCCGAAGATGAATGGGACCCCTTAGATTTCCGCTTAACTTTTGAGTTAGACGCTAAAGGTCAAGGAAGGGAATGCCCCTAAGGGTTTTGCGAGATAATATTGACTTTGTTATTGTAATTTTTATTTTTATTTTTAACTATTGGAATAACAACCTTTCAAAAGTATATTTAAGAGTTTACAAGTCAAATATACAAGTAGTTTATGACTCACCATGGGTCTAGACGTCTCAAGACCTACTTCAATGAGCCTCTATCCCAAGAGTCACTTACCCTTCAAGCCTTGTCACAACAGGCCATATAAAGCTAAGTCTTAGCATGAGTATTTTTTAATTAATCCACACATCAACAAGTAATTTTATGAGAAATTTGGTTTACTATTTAAATAATTAATCTAACACGGGAACATTGGTTAAGGGTATTAATGTTTGTCTAAAGCTAACTATGAAGATGGACGAAGTTGAAAACAAATTTCAAATTATGAAACAATAATGTTTGTAGGAAATGAGGCTTTGCAGATAATGAGGTTTGTTAAGAGTTTGAATAATGTTAGTGATATCTCTTAAGGTTGTTTAATCTTCACTATGTTGGTTTTATTCCATGTTCCCTCAATTGTTTTGCATTTGCAAACTTGTAGAGGTCATGCCTTGCCGTCGCAAAGTTGCATGAACCCTATTATGGCCCATAATGCACCCAAAGATTCCTTTGTTTGTGTTCCTACTTCTATTTTTCATTTTACATCTTATAGTTGTCTGCACAATGGTACCACCCAATTGCCATTGCAAGTTTAAGAAAGAGACTTACCACAATGTAATGTATTTAACGTGCATGAGGAAATCCTCGTTGATGTTATAGTGCCTAAATATGATGCAGTTTGTTCTTGTTACAAATATCACACACCCTTTGGCTACTTTGTCGATCAAGTTCCTTTGGAAACCATGATGAAGCCCTAGGGGGGAGAGGTTTGAGAACCTTACAATAGACATTGCTAGAGCACTTAAGCCCAATGAAAGGCTTCTTCCTTTTATATGTTCCTCACAAAGTTTCATGAGACGTTAGTGTTCTATGTGTTCCATGGATTTGCAAGGACACCTTGGTTGTTTTTCTCAATGTGCTAAGGATTTCTCCATTGAAAATAGTACAGGGGTCCATTATCGAGTCTAGATATAACGCTCAAGGCTTCCCATGCAATTCTAACAATTATTAGATAGTATTTCAAATCCCGTAGGAGAGTTTATTTGCTACAAAATTAAGATGCTCTTAAACCCTCAACTTCACAAGTGTACATACCTTGAGGTTAAATTGTTTAAGAATCTAAAGGAATTTGTTTTTATCTACATTGGAAATGATATGTTTTAGAAGCCCATTATATATAAAAATCACGCAACACCTATTTTAGGTGCTAGAGACTAGACCACAAAATTAGGAAGTGCCCCGTATGCCTAAACCATAAGCCCTAGAAACCTAAACTCCTTTATCTACTTTGACAATTCCTTAAATTGAGGGAGGATGGGCTTAAGTTTTCCAAATAAAATCATAACCAAGCTAGTTATACGAGTTTAGCTTCTCATACTTCCAAGTCAACCTCCCATACCATTAATTGTAGTCTCATTGGCCACAAGCTTAGCAACTTTTTGAGACATAGAATAAAGGCTTGGCTTAGCTCTACCAAGGTGCCTAAGGTATGCCTCGTCTATGGAAAAGGGATCAACTCTCTCTTTTCCTACTCTCTTGAATCTCACCCTCCTAAGATCTAGAGGAGGCCTTCAAAAGTCAAAGAGGAATGCCAATTCTTTTACACTCTTAAGTAGTTGTAAACCTATAACTAGCTTGGTGCTTTGACAAGTAGGGATGATGAGGAGTTCATGAACATGTAATCTCTTGCCTCCCTTTATCAATGAAATTCACCTCATGGAATATAAGGGGTGTTGTATTATAATTTGAATGTCATTTAGATTTTCAAGCACATAGTTCTAGTAATGTTTGCACTAAATGGAGAATGAAGATACAAACTGAACAAAACAAACCACACAGGAAACAGACAAGTATTGCTTAGGAATTTATAGTATCATTCACAATAATAAATCCAATGTACAATAGGTTACAAATAGGAAGAATTTGAATGCATTAGGTAGCAATTCGAATCTACCAAGTGGATTTGACTGTATCTAACTGAATCTCTAACTCGTGGTCTCTCAATCAATATTAGAGTCCAACTGATCAACTCCCTGATGTCCAATAACTCAATCAATCATTGTAAGCTAGTTAACTTTGTGCAACTGAGTGTGATAGGTAGGAAAAACGCTCCTCCCCATGCAGCCATGCATTACTAACGCTAGCTAACTGATTGTCAACTAATTGACAAAGGCTGAGTCCAAAGATCAACTCCCTGATGTCCAACAACTCAATCAATCAGTTACAGCTAGTTAACTTCATGCAACTGAGTGTGGTAGGTAGGAAAAGTGCTCCTCCCGATGCAGCCATGCATTATCCATGCATTGCTAGCGCTAGCTAACTGATTGTGAAGTCACTGAATGTAACTGGGGGCTAACTAAGACTAACTAGTTCCAACTGCACCTAACTGATGGAGGTTGGTGTCGGGACTTTCAGTTGCTCCTAAAATGTAGGGATTGGTCTAAGAGGCACCCAAACTTATGCATGCACGTGCACTAAGTGGCAGTTAACCTCTAGCAGTGTTCCCCACACTCTAGTAACTGATCTAGGTAGCCCCATTAGGCAAAGTGGACCCAATGGTACTAGTGGACCCAAATAATGAATTAAGGTTCCTAAGTTGGCAAATATAATCTAATAGATAGTATAGTCAAGGGAAGATTAATAATCCTAACACGTTGAGCCTAAAAAACTATGAGAAGGGAAAGGTATCTGGTTCAAGATGTGGTAGCATGTGTTTTCAAGAAGTTAAAATAATTGGTTTCAATTTGAAAAATGTATTTAAATATGGCTTATCAGGTTGGTGAAAGTGGGATGTAGATATTTCCTCCACTAAGGTTCATGTCTCACCAATGAAACACATGTGCTTATGCTAGTGCCAATATATGCAACACAATTAGCCCCAAGTACAAGTCCTGAGTGTCATCAATGGAATATATATTCCCCAACCACAACCTTTTAGACAAAGGAGTAAGTGTCACACTAACTATAGCTTGATAACTAGAAGCTCGTAAAAAAAATGCGCTTGATTACATTTGATCGAGCTTAATCATTTATTATTACGACCTAGGATAAGGTAGAGATGGAGTTGTAATTCGTTGCATGCACTAAAAAATGAGACCTTGGTCCTCTTAGAGGGAAGTGTGGGTGATGCTTATTTTATGTGGTTAATTACTAGGGTTGGTGAATATCTATGTCACAAATGATATAGGAGAAAGGAATGAATTTATGTGGTGACTTGTGGATGAACAATTAGAATCCTACCAGATCATCTTGGGAGATTTCAACATGGTTGATGTGACAAGGTTAAGGAATGCTTGCTTTCATTGAGGCTTGACAAAAGAGAAATAAAGCCTTAGATCACCTTAGAAGCCACATCTTCATATGTGTGAACCCATTAAATTTAGAAGGGATGACTCTTGTAAGCTTTGTTTCACTTGCCCAAATTTTAGAAAGTGCAACAAAAGGGTGCTCAAGAAGATCGATGGAGCCATGCTCTTCAAGCAATCGAGTTTCTTATGTGGATGCTTGAGATCTTATTTGATCCAAGTTTTTGTTGAAGCCATGTCGTCAAACCACCAACCCATTTTATTTTTCATAAAATGGTCCAAAGTTGGTGAGGATGTTTCTTAACTAAAGAATGTGAATCACCCAAACTATTTCAAAATGAATTTTAATTATGCTTCTTATCCTTAGGAGGATGTGGGTTGTATAGTCTCTTGGTAGAAATCCGTAGACATAATTGCCTCTTTCCTTAGAGGTTTTAAGAGCCATGTAATATTTATCGACATGAATTAGGTGCCAAATCAAATTTATCCATAGAAAACATGATAAACCATTAAGAAGGAACTTTTGCAAGTGAGCCAATGTCTCTAATTCCTCCCTTTGATGAGGCCTTGGAATCACAAGCTTCCACAACGAGACATTGCATAATTGTGGTCCAAGCCAAAAATTCCGAGTGTGCCCATCTCATAACTAGAATACATTGGTTTGAAACTAGAGATAGTTTACTGAGGATTTTTTGTAAATCTTAAGCTTCTAAGGAGGCAAGTAATAATTTTGGCGAAGCCTCAAGAGAAAGCCTTACCTAGTAGCTATATATTGAGAAATAGTTTGTGGTCGATTACAATAGTAATTTATCAACTCCTATGGTCTTCCATAAGCTTTTAGATACTGTGTTGATTGTCTTACCAATCTAAGCAATATATAAGCTAAATAAAACCATTTACTAATAGCATGAAAACATAGAATATGTTAATGAGAACATGGTTGTGATTTACAAAGATATAATTGCACCAATAAAGATCGAGCTCAAATTCCAGATCAAGAATGGCCAATAGAAATCATACATGCATTGTTGGTTGTACAACAAACCCAACATCCATAGAAGTTTTCTAACACGAGCCTGATGTAGTCTCGGATACTAGTATATTCAACCTTTCAAAAGAAGGGGGTCTCACCCAAGGTATGCATGATATTTGTCATGTTAATAATTCATAGAGTATTAGAGATTTAGCACGGGTTCCAAATTTGTTAACCTTAATCACATTCATTTAAACTATCCAAATTTTATAACATACATAGTAAATATAAGAATGGAATCATCATCTACATAATTGACCATCACATAGACATGAGTAAAACAATTCTTCATTATATTAGCATAATAATCATTATATCTTCCACCGACATAATTATATACATATGTTATGTGCAAATCATGATATTACTCAACATGACTCTCAACAACAACAAGCTCAAGCTCTACATCATTACACAATCCTTATATATAGAAGACATGGAGGTGGTTATAGAAGATTCTAAAATGACACCGACACTGAAGAATCTACCAATGACATTGCACTTAGACAAAATGTTTACACCTTTAAGAAACTACACAAAGGGTTAGGGAGATTGGGTAGTGAGTATGCATGAGACAACTCCCAAGACTCAGTATATTCATGCTTTCATGGATTCACATACTTAGGCTTCTACGGATTCATGTTGTATGCCAATTCATCTTCTACAAAACTCAACTTTTCAACAATACTTAGGAAAAAATTGGCCACACGTTGTGTACCTTAATAGTAGAAATGGAAATTCCGAGTACTCCTCCAAGATTTGTTCCACTTGCCCAAAATTTAAAAAGGGTAGCAAATAGGTGCGCAAGAAGATCGATGGAGCCATGCTCTTCAAGCAATCTATTTTTGCATGTAAATGCCTGAGATCTTACTCAATCCAAGTTCTCGTTAAAGCCATGGCATCAAACCACCAACCCATTTTCTTTTTCAAAAAATGGTAAAGAGTTGAGAGAAAGAGTAGGCCAAGGGCATGCTACATTGTGAATGTTTCCTATCTAGAGAATATGGTTCACCCAAACTCTATTAAAATGGCTTCGAATCAATCTTCTTGTCCTTTTGAGTATGTGGGTTGTATAGTCTCGTGGGAAAAATTTGTAGACATAATTGCATACTTCCTTAGAGGTTTTAGGATCCATACAATGTTTGTCCACATCCATTAGGTGCCAAATCATATTTATCCATAGAAAATGTAACAAGGCCATTAAGGAAGAATTTTAGCGAGTGAGTTAGCGTTTCCAATTCAATCCCTTTAGTGAGGCCTTGAAATCACGAGCTTCCACATTGAGACACTTCCTAAGTGTGGTCCAAACCAAAAATTCCAAGGGTGCCCATCTCATAACTAGACTACATTGGCTTGAAATTAGATATAATTTGCCAAGGAGATTTTGTAAGGCTTGAGCTTCTAAGTAGGCCATGTAAGAATTTTAGCACTCGAAACTTCAAGAGGAAGGCTTACATAGTACTTATATATCGAGAAATAGTTTTTAGTTCATTACAATGATATTTTGTCAAGCCAGGTGGTCCTCCATAAGCCTTTAGATATTATGTGTTGGTTACCCCACCAATCCAAGCAATATACAAGCTTAATAAAACTATTTACTAATAGCATGAAAACATTGAATATATTTACAACGATATGTTTGTGATTTACAAACATATATTTGTAACAATAAATATTGAGCTCAAATCGACACTCGATCAAACATGACAAATAGAAATTATACATACAATGTTGGTTGTATGACAAACACATTATCCAAAGATGTTTTCCAACATAGGCCAAATGTAGTATAGGATACTGGTATATTCAACATTTCAAAGAAAGAAGATCTCATCGAAGGTGTGTATGATATTTGTCATGTTAATAATGTACATAGTATTAGAGATTTAATAGGGGCACCAAATTTGTTAACCTTAATCACGTTCATTTAAACTACCAAAATCCATAGCATGCATAGTAAAGAAAAGAATGGGAGCATTGTCTAGATAACTAACAATCACATAGACATGAACATAACAATTCTTCATTGTATTAGAATAATAATCATTACATATTCCACTGACATTCTATACGTATGTTATGTTCAAATTATAGCAGGACTCAACATGACTCTCGATAACAAAAACAACCAGCTCAAGCCCTATGTCATTACCTAACAATCCTTATATATATATGATGTGGAGGTGGTTATAGAATATTCTCAAATATATTAGAGAGTATACCAACGATAATCCACTTACAAAAGGTTTGCACCTTCAAGGAACTACATAGAGGATCAGAGAGATCGGGCACAAAGTATGAATGAGACAATGCCCTATGATATGCATATTCAAGCTTTCACGGATCTGCGTACTTAGGCTTCTATGGATCCATGTTGTATGTGGGTCTATCTCTTGATAAACTCAACTTACATCGATACATAGCAAAAAATGGGCACATATTACATACCTTAAAATGAAAATAACACAATTACCACAACAATAGACATTTATAGATAATCAAATATCACAATAACAATACCTTTGTTGATGAAAGAAATGTTCACATGCCTCTTTGAGGGGACAACCTCTAGATGAGTAGAGCTCCAATTGCAATATACTTCACAAGGAATCTTCTTACATTGCATATACTCTTTTATATAGTTTATAATGAAGCAACTTCTTAGTAGGTGGAACCTTTTGGTAAGCCTTCTCAGTGAAGGAAGTTTCTAAGGAGTCTTATTACAAATATTACTTTCACATTATATGTACTTCATGGACCTCATTTGATATATATGGCATTAATACATAGCAACCTATATATCTATTTAAGGTGGTTAGGGTGGGACCATAACACCACATTGATTCCCCAACCACACCTTCCCAACTCATTGCCCTAATTGGGTCCTCTTTCTACTCTTCGAATATGGGCTCAAGGTCTGGAACCTCCATAATCACTAAATCTATAAACCTAGTGAATTCTTCAAACATGGGAATATAAGTAGTAATAACTTCCTATATTTTATGGGCACATCCTACAACATGCATTTATCATGTCTTGTGTTGCTAGTATTGGCTCTATCAATGCTTTGAATTTGGAATATGTTACTAGTTTCATTTTATTTTCCACAACAAACTGGGATTGCACCCTATGTGCAATGTCACGTACCCATACCCCATTATCATGCGGAATTAAAAATTTCATTGAGAGCCTGTACTGCTCGAAACAAAGGGCATGGTCATGACCACATCTCAACATTTCCAACACTGTCACGCTCCCTTCAGTCTTCCATTGATCAGTTCGACGATCTGCAAGGAAAGATCTCAAAGGAGATCGGATGGCGGAGAGAAAACACGACAAAAATCAATGATCCCAATTGATCCCGCAAACTAGAACCAAATCAACAGTTCAAAATCCACCCGCAAAAATCAACAGTTCAGAAAGTCCGAGTTGCGGGGTTGAACAATTACAAACTTGCAATCTCACTTCCCGCAGCCCGCATCCCACATCAGAAACAGATCAACGGCGGAGAATCATCCCGCAAAGATCGATGGCACAGAGATTTGAATGGCGGGATTGGGAATTATGGAAATCATGACACCGCGATCTCGTATCCCGCAAGTTGCGGAGAGGAAGTTACAGAAGGGAAATATGTGGAAACCAAAATCTGCAAAACGACATTTGCATCCTGCAAACCTACAAATTTGCGCAAAGGAGGATTTCTAATAGGAAACTCAGCTTTTCCACTGAATTCTTGGATCGATCTGATCATTCAGGCCATTACCGATCTGGCCAATCTACCCTGCAACTTAGTTCGAAATGCATTGATGGGAAAACATACATAGATGCCTATAATTGCAGTTATTCAAAGGAACAATGCATCAATTCAACACAAAAACATGTTCATCACATTCCATCAAGCAAGTTGCAAAACAAGAAATACAATTACAGAGAATAACATAAACACATAGACAAGAACACTTGTCTTGAACAGAACTTGTCTTGCAACCAGCTATGTCGCTGCAACATTCCACCCAACCATGGGCCAGTGTACTCCCTAGTCTCTCAGCAACACTGCCACCCCCGAGCTGGGTATGATTTCCTCAAGGAATAAGGGAACACTAGTAGACTCATACATAGCCAAGGTGCAATAACACTTAGCCAAGCCAACACAGTTGGGTTTATCAAGCTGCAAGGGAAAACATCCCAACAGATGGGTTTCACAGGTCACTTAGCCAAGCCATCTCATAGTTGGGTTTCACAGACTGAACACAGTCAAGCCAACATTCACCTTCAAGGACCAATCAAGCCAACAGATGGGTTTATTAGACTGTTCACAGTTAAGCCATCTCACTGCTGGGTTTATCAGGCTAACTAGCCAAGCCAGCATTCGCAGTTGGGTTTATCAGACTGTCCAACCAAAGGTTACTCACCAGGTCAAGCAAAACAAGACACAGCCAAGCCAACAGATGGGTTTATCAGGCTCCCAGCCAAGCCATCCTTCCAATTGGGTTTATCAGGCTTCTAAGGCAATGGGCAGGAAGAACTGCTAAGCTAGTGAGCTCATCTAAAGAGCTAAGAACACCTTCATAAGACCTATATGGCCTGGCTTCCCTACTGCCTACACACCCAACACAAGGAAGTGTCCCCTTCTCTACTCCATAGTCCCTCGGGCTACACCTTCCCTTCCCAACCACCTTCTGGCAGAATAAATGGTTGGGAAGAGAAGACAAGAAAGAGGGTAGTTGACAGTTCTGATGGGTTCTCCCCATGACACATGGCTTTACCCCAAACTGGCTCAAGGTTAACATTCCCACCCCCTCATCCTTAGGAAAATCATGCCCCCATCTCATTATTCATTGCATTGACATAGCTGGCTGTGGGTTTTGATAAATTTGCATATTTACATGATGTTTACAAATGTGCTTGACTTAGCACATAAACCATAGGCATCAACCATGATTGCCTATATACCAAACATTAATTGATGACAGGGCCTTGGCCTTGAGCTCCTTGTCATGATTCGATATAATATTTACATCATTTATATTAATGCAACAGGGTCAAAACCGGGGTGTTACATGCAAACTCCCTTCCCAAATACCATAACTTTTTATGTCCATCCTCAAGAGCATCCTACTTCAAAACTAAGCCGTATGGTTCCTCCATCTTACCATCAATGCCTTACCTGATAGCTTCAATGCATACCTTCTCGTACTTTTTCTTCCACTACTCAATATGTTGTTGAATCTCTTGCTTTTGCTCTGTTGGGATGTCTTTGTGCCTCTAGAGTTTCCATAAGCTATAACACTCTAGACATAATCACTCTAAATTATCTATATGTGTGCAGGCCTCAACAATGACAAGAATAATATTTAAGGCTTGCCATTCATTGTGTGCTTTGGCCTTGACCTCTTATAATCTTGCTACCTTCCACTTTTTCTCCTCTTCTATTATGTCTATACCTTTGCCACTGACCCCAACAAACCCTTCTTGTTCTTTTCAATTTGGCACAGGGTTATTGTGACCTTGCTGATTATGTTATTGTGTTGTTGGGTTATATTACACACCCTAAGAAGTTGAATAAGCATCTCCTCAAAACATGTGGATATTTCCTCCCTTGCCTTGGAAGCAACTTCATGGACCTTTTATTTTCATTATCTTACATCCACAACTTTCTACTTTATGTTCTCTAGTGTTGCAATGTATTCTTCTTCTTGCTTCTTCAAATAAATCTTACTTTTAGTTGGCATCTCCATCTATTTCCCTAGAACTTCCATCTCACTCCCACCTTCTTCAATTATTTAGTAAAGCATGAGTCATAGGCTTGTAGATCCTTAACATAATGTGCTTTGTTGTGGAACCCGCCTTATTAAATTATTGAACCATTGATCTACAAGCAAATGAGAGCAATAATGAAGTAGAATTATGCAGTGGAATATCAAGAACAATGTAAACCAAACAAGACAAATTTGAGATATATATGATAAGAATTGATCAGTTAATTACAACATTAATCTTCATTATTACCAACAGTAATACAACATTGTTACAATAAGGATAATTTGAATCATGTGGATAAGATTCGAATCTACCAACTAAACTTGATTGACTGGCTAACTCTGTGTGTCTAAATCACTGCATGGGAGCCACTATTATAACTGTTGATGTCTAAATCAGTCTGCAATCAGTTAAACTAGTTAAACTGATGAGGTAGGTGGAAAAAGGCGCCACTTCCCCATGCAACCATGCAAAAATGGTGCTAGACTAACTGAGAGTGATATAACTAATTGTAACTGGAGGTTGACTCAGTATAACTTCCTATCTACCACAACCAACTGATGGAGGTTGTTGGTGGCACTCAGAGTGGATCCTAGAATGTAGGGTTTGGCACCAATGGCACCAGTGGCACCAAACTCATCTAAATGACTCCTAAGTTAGGCAAGATATTCAACTAGACTCTATATGGACAAGGGATGATTATATAATCCTAACACCCCCCCCCAAAGGAGCTTTTGTAAGGCTTGAGCTTCTAAGTAGGCCATGTAAGAATTTTAGCACTCAAAACTTCAAGAGGAAGGCTTACATAGTAATTATATATCGATAAATAGTTTTTAGTTCATTACAATGATATTTTATCAAGCCAGGTGGTCCTCCACAAGCCTTTAGATATTATGTGTTGGTTACCCTACCAATCCAAGCAATGTACAAGCTTAATAAAACTATTTACTAATAGCATGAAAACATTGAATATATTTACAAGGATATGTTTGTGATTTACAAAATATATTTGTAACAATAAATATTGAGCTCAAATCGACACTCGATCAAACATGACAAATAGAAATTATACAGACAATGTTGGTTGTATGACAAACACATTATCCATAGAAGTTTTCCAACATAGGCCAAATGTAGTATAGGATACTGGTATATTCAACATTTCAAAGAAAGAAGGTCTCATCCAAGGTGTGTATGATATTTGTCATGTTAATAATGTACATAGTATTATAGATTTAATAGGGGCACCAAATTTGCTAACCTTAATCACGTTCATTTAAACTACCAAAATCCATCGCATGCATAGTAAAGATAAGAATGGGAGCATTGTCTAGATAACTAGCAATCACATAGACACGAACATAACAATTCTTCATTGTATTAGAATAATAATCATTACATATTCCACTGACATTCTATACGTATGTTATGTTCAAATTATAGCAGGACTCGACATGACTCTCGATAACAAAAACAACCAGCTCAAGCCCTATGTCATTACCTAACAATCCTTATATATATATATATATGACGTGGAGGTGGTTATAGAATATTCTCAAATATATTAGGGAATATACCAACGATAATCCACTTACAAAAGGTTTGCACCTTCAAGGAACTACATAGAGGATCAGAGAGATCGGGCACAAAGTATGAATGAGACAACTCCCTATGCTATGTATATTCAAGCTTTCATGGATCTGCATATTTAGGCTTCTATGGATCCATGTTGTATGTGGGTCTATCTGTTGATAACCTCAACTTACATCGATACATAGCAAAAAATGGGCACATATTACATACCTTAAAATGAAAATAACATAATTACCACAACAATAGACATTTATAGATAATCAAATATCACAATAACAATACCTTTGTTGATGAAAGAAATGTTCACATGCCTCTTTGAGGGGACAACGTCCAGATGAGTACAGCTCCAATTGCAATATACTTCACAAGGAATCTTGTTACATTGCATATACTCTTCTATATAGTTTATAATGAAGCAACTTCTTAGTAGGTGGAACCTTTTGGTAAGTCTTCTTAGTGAAGGAAGTTTCTAGGTAGTCTTATTACAAATATTGCTTTCACATTATATGTACTTGATGGACCTTATTTGATATATATGGCATTAATACATAGTAACATATATATCAATTTAAGGTGGTTAGGGTGGGACCATAACACCACATTGATTCCCCAACCACACCTTCCCAACTCATTGCCCTAATTGGGTCCTCTTTCTACTCTTCAAATACGGGCTCAAGGTCTGGAACCTCCATAATCACTACATCTATAAACCTAGTGAATTCTTCAAACATGGGAATATAAGTAGTAATAATTTCCTATATTTTATGGGCACATTCTACAACAATATTTAGCATGTCTTGTGTTTCTAGTATTGGCTTTGTTAATACTTTGAATTTGGAATATGTTACTAGTTTCATTTTATTTTCCACAACAAACTAGGATTGCGCCCTATGTGCAAGCTTCCTTCCAAAATACCATAACTTTCTATGTCCATCCTCAAGAGCATCCTACTTCAAAACTAAGCCATATGGTTCCTCCATCTTACCATCAATGCCTTACCTGATGGCTTCAATGCATACCTTCTCATACTTTTTCTTCCACTACTCAATATGTTGTTGAATCTCTTGATTGTGCTCTATTGGGATGTCTTTGTGCATCTAGAATTTCCATAAGCTATAACACTTTAGACATAATCACTCTAAATTATCTATATGTGTGCAGGCCTCAACAATGACAAGAATAATATTTAAGGCTTGCCATTCCTTGTGTGCTTTGGCCTTGACCGCTTATAATCTTTCTACCTCCCACTTTTTCTTCTCTTCTATTATGTCACTACCTTTGCCACTGACCCCAACAAACCCTTCTTGTTCTTTTCAATTTGGCACAGGGTTATTGTGACCTTCCTGATTATGTTATTGTGTTGTTGGGTTATCTTACACACCCTAAGAAGGTGAATAAGCATCTCCTCAAAACATGTGGATATTTTCTCCAATGCCTTGGAAGCAACTTCATGGACCTTTTATTTTCATTATCTTACATCCACAACTTGATACTTTATGTTCTCTAGTGTTGCAATGTATTCTTCATCTTGCTTCTTCAAATAAATCTTACTTTTAGTTGGCATCTCCATCTATTTCCCTAGAACTTCCATCTCACTCCCACCTTCTTCAATTATTTAGTAAAGCATGAGTCATAGGCTTGTATATCCTTAATGTAATGTGCTTTGTTGTGGAACCCGCCTTATTAAATTACTAAACCATTGATCTACAAGCAAATGAGAGCAATAATGAAGTAGAATTGTGCAGTGGAATATCAATAACAATGTAAACCAAACAAGACAAATTTGAAATATATATGATAAGAATTGATCAGTTAATTACAACATTAATCTTCATTATTCCCAACAGTAATACAACATTGTTACAATAAGGATAATTTGAATCATGTGGATAAGATTCGAATCTACCAACTAAACTTGATTGACTGGCTAACTCTGTGTGTCTAAATCATTGCATGGGAGCTACTATTCTAACTCTTGATGTCTAAATCAGTCTACAATCAGTTCAACTAGTTACACTAGTTAAACTGATGAGGTAGGTGGAAACATGTGCCACTTCCCTGTGCAGCCATGCAAAACTGGCGCTAGACTAACTGAGAGTGATATAACTAATTGTAACTGGAGGTTGACTCAATATAACTTCCTACCTACCACAACCAACTGATGGAGGTTGTTGGTGGCACTCAGAGTGGATCCTAGAATGCAGGGTTTGGCACCAATGGCACCAGTGGCACCAAACTCATCCAAATGACTCCTAAGTTAGGCAAGATATTCAACTAGACTATATATGGACAAGGGAGGATTATATAACCCTAACACCCCCCCCCCGTTAATCCTGACTTGGATAACTTTGGGCCCTAGAAACTAGGGCAAAAGTCACCCATACAATCTAATGAAAAATAAAACTACTTAATAAACTAAGGGAAATGGGGAAAACCTCATGGGAAACCCCCCCCTCAAAATAAGCAAGAAACGGGAAAACAAGCTATACTTGAGAGAAAATTTTCCTCTTTGGGTAATAACTTGCAAAAAAAATTGTTGCAATTTGCAGCACTATGCAACATCATGGTTCTTCTGTGCATCAGGATCCTAAAATTGTGCATGTGAACCTCTCAATGTTCTTCTGATTTGATGAATGTTGTTTGTGTTTCTTCTTTCTGGAGGAGGAATGGAATGATCAATTTTGTTCTTCTGTGGGCCAAACGGTCGATCATTTACTATCATCAAGTAGCACTTTTCTGGAAGTTTGTTGCACCACTCTGTAGATAGCGAAGTTGTGTGAGAGAGTGCAACATGCTCATTATGATATTGGGACAGTGTTCTTCTTTTTTCATTTGGATTTCCAACAACATTCCCAGTTGCTTCAATAAGCTTTTGGGCCCATTTAGGCTTAGGCCACTGATTTGGAATGGGATCTGGATTTGGATCTAGATTATCACGAGGTACAACCTCAATATCAAGATCATGTTGATCTTCTTCCTCTTCATCTGAATATGAAAAATTTGACAAAATATCATCATGAAAAGGAAATGGAAGAGTTTTTATACCTCCTTTTGCTTCGGATTGTGGTAAATCAAGTGTCATGTCCCCTCCCATCTACCAGAGAGGGAACACGACTATTATGCTATCTAATATGGGAAATCTAAGCCCCATGACATACACACAATAAAAATGCATTAAAATAAAACATACAATTGCAATTATACAACGAAATAAATTCATCCATTCAACACATTAGACGTGTTCATCATATTTCATTAAGCAAATACAAATGTAGAGATTAATAGAGACAAGAATACTTATCTCGAAAGAAGCTTGTCCCGCAATCAACTATGTCGCTGCAACGTTCCACCTAACCATAGGACAATGTGCTCATCAATATCTTAGCAACACTGCCACCCCCAAGCTGGGAATGATTCCCACAAGGAATAAGGAACACTTTCAGGGTCACACATAGCCAAGGATATAACAAAACTCAGGCATTCCAACACAGTTGGGTTTATCAGGCTACAAAGGAGCTGGAAAGGATTACTAATAAGTTAGTGAGCTCAACCATAGAGCTATGGACACCTACACCAGATCTAGCTTGGCTTCTAAAACATATACACACCCAATACAAGGAAGCATCTCCTTCTCTGCTACACAGTCCCTCAGGCTATGCCTTCCCTTCCAGTGTTATTCAGGGTGTGCAAAGAAGAAATCCAGCCACCTAGCTCTATCTGTGAGGTTCGTTCTCATACTAGGTTTATCGAGTTAGTTCAGACCACCTTTCCACTCCAACCTAGTTCAGACCAAAACAAAATATGCACCCACATCACCATACAACTTCTGGGTTTGAGGAAAATCAGTTTTGATAACAAAACGAATTTCCAAAATGGGTAAAAATAGCCCTCTAACAACAATTCAATTTCCAAAATATTTATGGCATTCACGTGGGCAAAAACGGCCTCAGCAAACACCCAAAAATCATGGTCTCCTCTCCAATTCGCTAGGCATTACCAAAAACCAATTTCCAGCTTGGAAAACAATGAAGAAATGCAACAAACTTGTGGGGAAGGCAACTCAACCACTGATCATTACCAAAAAATGATTTCCCAACCTGGGGAAAATGAAAAAAACGGTTGCCCACGTAAGGGAAAACACACACAGCAGACAAAAACGTGAAGGAAAACAACTCTCCAAGCTTCCACTGCGTGAGGAAATGGAGGACATGGGTGAACCCCCAAATGGGCATGCATTTTTGGGTGTTAACTTGCCTCAAAAGTTTAAAAAAAAAAACATTTTCCCAAAAATGGGTGTTTCCCCAAATTCGAATTTCTGACTCCCATACCTTGCCCATTCTCATGCAATAACTAACCCAACCAATTTCTGGTAGAATTAAATGATTGGGCATTAAAGACAAAATGGGTATTTGACAGTTTGATGGGTTCTCCCTTTGACATTTGGCTTTTACCCATTGGCCCAAAGGTTTGAATATCCCCCCCCCTTATCCTTAGGAAACCATGCCCCATCTCTTTTAATGTTGCATTGATATAGTTGGTTGTGGGCATTTAATTAAATTGCATATTTACATGATGTCCACAATTGTAATGTGCCTAGCTAGCACGAAATACCATTGGCAACGATTTTTAATCGTCGAAACATAAAATGCTAAATCAATGGTGGGGCCTTTTTCTTTAGCTCCGCACCACGATTAAATACAATATTTTCATCATATACATTTTTAATGCAAACGAGGTCAAAACTGGGGTGTTACATTCCCCTCCCCCTTCAATAGCACTGTCCTTGGTGCTTTACAAAATTGAAGAAAATGCTATATTGGTACTGCCCTCAGTGCTTCGTAGAATTGAACAAAAATGGATGTGTCAATCACATGGCATCCTCCATCTCCCACGTAGCCTCTTTAGGACTGTAGTGCTCCCATTGCACCTTTACCTGCCCTATGGCTCGGTTCCAGAGCATTGCGACCTTCCAGTCGAGGATGCGCATTGGCTCGATTTGGAACTCTCCCTCAGGTTCCACCCTAATCACATCCCAATTTATCACATGGTTAGGATCACGTGCATATTTCTTAAGCAAAGAAACATGAAAAACATTATGAGCTCTAGTGCTAGCAGGTAATGCAAGTCTATATGCAATTGGTCTTATTCTTTCAAGCGCTTCAAATGGCCCACAATATCTAGGTGACAGCATGGCACAACTTCCAAGCTTCAAGGAACTCTTCTTTGCCCTCACTCTGAGGTAAACATGATCCCCAACACTGAACTCTCTATTCACCCTATGCTTATCTGCATGGCTTTTCTGTCTGTCCTGGGCTTCTTTCAGATTCTGCATAATCTTTACAACATCCTACTCCATCTCCATGAGCAATTATGGACCAAGCACAATCCTGTTCACTAGATTATCCCAAGTTACTAGTGTCCTACACCTTCTACCATACAAAGCTTCATACAAACTCATCCCCAAGGATGCGTGTTTTCCATTGCTATATGCAAATTCCACCAAGTGTAAATAATCTTCCCACTTGGTTGGTTTGTCCATCACATACATGCGAAGCATGTCTTCAAGCACTTGATTCACTCTCTCCATCTGCCCATCAGTCTAAGGATGGTAGGCAGTGTTGAATTTCAGCTTTGTACCCAAGTCCGCCAATAAACCCTTCCAGAAATTGGAAGTGAACTTGACATCTTTGTCAGAGACTATTGCCTTAGGCAATCCATGCAATTTGAAAATCTCCCTCATGAATATTTTTGCAATGTCATCAGTCTTATGAGTGGACTTAACCGGTATGAAATGTGTTGCCTTTGTCAACTTGTCTACCACAACCATGATGGAATCATGTTCTCTCCAGGTCATCGACAATCTTGTAATAAAATCCCTGGAAATAACTTCCCATTTCCATTCTGGAACTGGCAAAGGCTGCAACAAACCTGCTAGGTGTTGATGCTCAACCTTCACCTGCTGACATTTCATGCACCTTGAAATGTATTCAGCCATGTCCTTTTTTCATTCATGGCAAGGATTACTGCTTTCTGGCTGTAGCAATTGTCTTCTGATATCCTGGGTGACTAGAATATGGAGCTTCATGGATCTCATCCATAATAACTCTCCTCAAATCTGCTAGATTTGGAATATAGATTCTGTTCATATAAATAAGAAGTCCATCTTCTTCCAATTTATATCCCTCATACCTCTTCTCAAGACTTTGTTGCTGCAGTTTGTCTTTTACCTGCTCATACAATTCATCTCCAACAATATGACTAACAATCAATTGTCTTAAATATGACTGGCAAATACTAAGAGATGCCACATGCATTTCTTTCACCTTTCTGCCGAGTGCATCAACTACCTTATTTTCTTTTCCTTTTATGTGTTTGATTTCAAAATCAAACTCACATAGAAACTCCAACCATCTAGCTTGCCTAGCATTTAACGTTGGCTGATCAAACAAGTACTTCATACCACAATGGTCTTTCCTTAGCTCAAATCTTCTGCCCATCAAGTAATGCCTCCACATCTTGAGAGCATGTACTATGGCCGCAAGTTATAGATCATGAGTGGCATAGTTCTTCTCATGCTCCTTCAACTTTCTTGACTCATAACATATCACATGGTTGTCTTGCATAAGGACTCCTCCAAGCCCTTGACCGCATGCATCAGTACACAACATAAAATATTTTTTTGGGTCTGCAATCTTCAAGACTGGTGCACTTATGAGAAGATTCTTCAACTGCTGGAAGCTTTCTTCACACCTCGGTGTCCATCCAAACTTTATTCCCTTCTTATGTAAAGAAGTGACTGGATGTGCAACCTTGGAGAATCCTTCAATGAATCTCCTGTAGTATCCTGCGAGTCCCATAAAATATCTTACATCTGTTACATTTCTTGGGTAGGCCAATTCATAATGGACTCAATCTTCTCTGGGTCTACATATATTCCCTCATCTGAGATAATGTGACCCAAATAATGAATCATATCTTTATAGAAGTCACCCAAGTCACCCTTGCTCAACTTTGCATACAACTTATGCTCCCTGAGCAATTTCAATGTCAATCTTAGATGTTCTTCATGCTCTTCCTCATTCTTAGAATAAACAAGAATGTCATCAAGGAAAACAAGAACAAACTTGTCCAAATACCTGTCGAAGACACTATTCTTAAGGCAGATAAATGTAGTTGGTGCATTTGTGAGACCAAATGGTACGACTACAAACTCATAATGTCCATACCTTGTTCTGAAGGCTGTCTTATGAATGTCTTCATCCTTGATTCTCACCTGATGGTAACTAGACCTCAAGCTGATCTTGGAAAATACCTTTGCTCCTCTCATTTGATCAAAGAGGTCATCAATCCCAGGCAACGAGTATTTATTCTTCACAGTGACTTTGTTCAACTGTCTGTAATCAATACATAACCTAAGTGTACCATCTTTCTTCTTCACAAACAAAATTGGTGCTCCCCAAGGAGACAGATTCGGCTTGATATACTTCTTCTCCAACAACTCTTGCAGCTGCATATTCAACTCTAGCATTTTCAGTGTACTCATTCTGTAGGGTGTCTTGGACACTGATGTTGCTCCTGGAACAAGTTCAATTGTGAAATCAATGTCTCTCTTTAAATGAAGCCCTGGAATCTCATTAGGAAGCACATCCTTGAATTGCCGCAACACATGAAATTCCTCCAACCTAAGAGTTTCATTCTCTGTTGCCTCCAAAATATGAGCTGCATACAACTGGCAACCTTTCGTACAAAACTTCTTCAACTGCATTGCTGAAATATGCCTCACAAAGATCACCTTTGGAATGCCTCTTACAACTCTTGGGTTCCCTTCTTCATACATGCATTCAAAAGTCTTATTATAATAGTCAAGCTTTACCCTGTGAGATTCTAACCAATCCATTCCAATGAGAACATCATAGGAACCAAGTGGTAGAACATTCAAATCTACACAAGTGACCAATCCATACATAACCAATGGACATTTCTCTATCACTTCACTAACTCTTCTCTTAGTTCCAGTGGCTAGCTGAACTAACCAAGATTTGCTATGTTTTACTTTCTTAAAAGCAAAAATCCCCACTACTCTAGGAGTAATGTAATTGTGAGTAGAACCAGGGTCGATCAAAATAGAAACAGATTGCTCAACAATATTACCTGCAACTTCAACCACAATTGACTGGTGATCTGCCTAGCGGTCCTCTAGTGCTGCATAAATCCTAGGGACGGCCCTTGCTACTTGACCCATTGTTTCCGTTTCTTGAATGTTGTAAGCTGGCCTTGCATTCTCATTCCCAAGTGGACAATTCTTGCGCATGTGGGGTCTTGTACACTTCCAACATTGGATAGGTTCTATGTTCTGTTGTGGATCTCTCGGTTTTTTTCCCATCACTCTGGTTGGTTGCTTCTCAGCTTGGGATGGCTGCTTCTGTTGATTCCTGAAGTTAGAAGTTTTGAAACCTTTCTTCATTTGGTCACACTTCTCATTCTTTTTGTCCTTCCATGTCTTATGATAATCAGGTTTGCCTTTGCTTTGCTCATAGCAATACTTATCTTTCCTTATTGCTTCTTCCAGAGTTCTAGGTTCATAAAACTCAATTCTGTCTTTGTAAGACTGAGGCAATCCACTCAGGAAACGTTGGATTTTCACTTTTCCATCTTTGATGTACCTGACATACCTCAATAGTTCCAATAACTTATTTGCATGCTCTTCCATGGTCTGATGTCCCAATCTCAGCTCATGGAACTCTTTAATCTTATCATCATAGTACCTGTCAGAGAGGTACTTCTGCTTGAAATACTTTTGGAACTGCTTCCACACAATCTTCCTTTCATTGATCTTCTTTACCTGCCTGAAATGCTCCCACTGTATGGATGCTCTCCCAGTCAAATTGAAGATGGCTACCCTAGCCTTCATATTTCCTGAATAGTCTTGGACTTGGAAATATTTTCTCGTTCCTAGAAGCCAAGCTTCAACTTCTTGACCATTCTTTATTTCACCATTGAAGGTAGGCGTCCTTTCCTTCTTAAATTCATCACGTCAATGATTTTGGTAGTGCTTCTTTCTCTTATTCATGTGGGAAGAAGAATTTGAACCGCCAGTGGATCCTTCAGAGTCAGAGGATCCACTAGGAGATCTCTTTCTTCTTTTAGCAGTGCTTTTACTTCCTTATGGTCTTACTGTCTGGTCCCCAGAGTTCATCCGCCTCTGGATGTCTGTCAAACTCTGCAGCATGGCTACATTTAGCTAATTCTACTCCTCTTGAGCCTTAACCAATATTTCATTATCCGCCTTGTAACTTTGCATCTCCACCCTTAGGCTTCTCATGGTAGCTGCAAAATTTGGGGGAGTATCTTGAAATCTCCTCCCATCAAACTCTGTCTAAGCATTTCCAAGTCAGACATTTTCCCCCATAGCATCTTCCCCGTACTCATTGGGGTTCTGTGCATCATCATACATGTCATAGGTTCTCATGGCTCAGTCAAACCAACTTTACTGAATTGGAATATCTGGAATGTTTCCTTTGAAGGTGACTATGATTATTCAAAATGTGTTAATAAACACAACTATTAGTTGCATAACATTCACAAGAATTTATACATTACTTACTTGCATTGGAAACATCATACATTGATAACTTTGTCAAAACACAGAATTTTCTTTCACAACAACGATTGCTTTGTGAGGACGACGGGGGTCAAGGGGGCTTTCCCCCATGTGGGGCGGGTCGAGAGTAGCGCCCTCATTTTTTTTTTTGTAAATATTTCATTTTCGTGCAATCTGGCGCATAACCCTACTCTCATTTTTCAACTTTCTCGCACCTGCAGATCCCGCTAAAAACCTGTCAAAATCTCTATTTCAACGAAATTTTCAGTTTTCCTCCGATCAGGTTTCATTCCTACTTGTCGGGAAAATTTTCCAAGTTTGTTTGACACATATCGGAAAACTTCACCCTTTTCATCCAACCAACAAAAGCTTGTCGACTCTTCTGTCGTTGTGGATTTTTTTTTACTTTTCTTTCGATCGGTAGAAACTTCCCGACTTCCATCCGCTGCGTCGAAAAACTTTTTGACTTTCATCCACTGCGTCAGAAAAATTTCAAGGTTTCTTCTGATGGATCCTTTCGCCGCGTCGAAAAAAATTCCAACTTCCATCCGCCATTATGGAAGACTTCCCAAGTTTCACCCAGCCAAGCCCTCCGCTGCATCAAAAAAATTCTCACATTTCGTCCGATCGACAACCTTGCGCCGTAGCAGAAAAATTCTCAAGTTTCGCCCGATCGGCAACCTTCCCCCGTAGCGAAAAAATTCTCAAGTTTTCTCCATTGGATCCTTTGATCCGTTTCAGAAAACTTGTTACCTTCCATCCGATGTTTCAGCAGAAACTTCCAAAGTTTTTCGATGTGTGTCGGTGAAATTCAGCCAACGTATCGACAAAATTCTTCGGTTTTTGTCGATTTTCCACACTTAGAAAAAATTTCAAATTTTTTTCTCTTCCTTCCCATTGGCTCGACTCAACCGACATGCATCGACTCATACCTCAACTTCCACCCGACACGTGTCGGCTCAAATCTCTGAAGTCTTTCGATGTGCTCAGCCAACGTTTAAGCCAAATTCACCAAAAAATTCCGATTCCATACTTAGAAAAAATTTCTAATTTTTTTTCCTCTTTTCCTTCTCGTCGGCTCCCTTTAGCCAACGCAGCCGACTCTGTCGGCTCGTCTTCAGCTTTCTCAACCGACAAGGGAGAATTCTCTCCAACACTTAGAAAAATTTAGAATTTTTCTGCTGATGTTAGCTTCTTCCTGCTAAACATAGGTTGATCCTTCGTGGCCCTTGGAGGCCCAAAAATGCAACATGACCTATGATACCACACTGTCACATCCCCTCCCGTCTACCAGAGAGTGAAGGTGACTATTATGCTATCTAATCCGGACGATCTAAGCCCCATGACATACACACAATAAAAATGCATTGAAATAAAACATACACAGATACATACAATTGCAATTATACAGCGGAAGCAATTCATCCATTCAACACATTAGACATGTTCATCATATTTCATTAAGCAAATACAAATGCAAAGATTAAGATAGACAAGAAAACTTATCTTGAAAGAAGCTTGTCATGCAACTAGCTATGTCACTACAACATTCCACCCAACCATAGGCCAGTGTCCTTATCAATCTCTCAGTAGCACTGCCACCCCCGAGCTGGGCATGATTCCCACAAGGAATAAGGAACACTAGCAAGCTCACACATAGCCAAGGATACAACAAAACTCATCCAAGCCAACACAGTTGGGTTTATCAGGATATAAAGGAGCCGGAAAGGCCGACTGCTAAATTAGTGAGCTCAACCACAGAGCTATGGACACCTACACCAAATCTAGCCTGGCTTCTAAAACATCTACACACTCAACATAAGGAAGCATCCCCTTCTCTGCTACATAGTCCCTCACACTATGCCTTCCCTTCCAGTGCTATTCAGGGTGTGCAAAGAAGAAAGCCAGCCCCCTAGCTCTGTCTGTGAGGTTCCTTCTCACACTAGGTTTATCAAGCTAGTTCAGACCACCTTTCCACTCCAACCCAATTCAGACCAAAACAAAAAATGCACCCACAACACCATACAACTTTTGGGTTTGAGGAAAATCGGTTTTGGCAACAAAACGAATTTCCAAAATGGGTAAAAACAACCCCCTAACAATAATTCAATTTCTAGAACGTTTATGGCATTCACATGGGCAAAAACGACCTTAGCAAACACCCATAAATCATGGTCTCCTCTCCAATTTGCTGGGCATTACCAAAAAAGATTTCCATCTTGGAAAACAATGAGGAAATGCAGCAAAATCACGGGGAAGGAAACCCAAACACTGATCATTACCAAAAAATGATTTCCCAGCCTGGGGAAAATGAAGAAAACGACTGCCCACGTGAGGGAAAACACACACAATAGACAAACACTTGAAGGAAAACAACTCTCCAAGCTTCCACTGTGTGAGGAAATGGAGGACGTGGGTGAACCCCCTAATGGGCATGCATTTTTGGGTGTTAAATTGCCCCAAAATTCAAAAAATGTTTTCCCAAAAATGGGTGTTTCCCCAAATTCGAATTTTTGACTCCCATACCTTGCCCATTGTCATGCAATAACTAACCCAACCAATTTCTGGCAGAATTAAATGATTGGGCATAAAAGATGAAATTGGTAGTTGACAGTTTGATGGGTTCACCCTTTGACATTTGGCTTTTCCCCATTGGCCCAAAGGTTTGAATACCCCCCCCCATCCTTAGGAAATCATGCCCCATCTCTTTTAATGTTGCATTGACATAGATGGCTGTGGGTATTTAATTAAATTGCATATTTACATGATGTCCAAAATTATAATGTGCCTGGCTAGCACGAAATACCACCAGCAACGATTTTTAATTGCCGAAACATAAAACAATAAAATCGATGGTGGGCCTTTTGTCTTTAGCTCCGCACCATGATTAAATACAATATTTTCATCATATACATTTTTAATGCAAACGGGGTCAAAACCGAGGTGTTACATTAAGCAACTAATCTTCTTCAAACTGAACAATGCGCTCAATGAAGCACTTCCTAGTTGTAAGTTCCATCAATTTATATTCTTTTGCATCCTCAGCATATCCCAAAAGTATGCATCTGCTACTCTGAGCTTAGAAGGCCTTTCTCTTGTCCATGGGTATTCTAGCCCAAGCTTTGGAACCAAAAACTCTCAAGTGAGAGACATCAGGCTTATGCCTGTGCAGTGCTTCGAAAGGAGTGGCCCCAATCACTGATTTGTGAGGCACTCTATTCTATATGTATGAAGCAAAGTTTACAATTTCATTCCAAAGAGAAGGAGGAAGATTCTTGGCTTGGAGAAGATAGGTTTCCATCTCCTTTAACAATCTATTTTTCCTCTCAGCCACACCTTTCCATTGTGATGTGTATGGAACTGAGTTTTCCATTCGAATCCCCTCTGATTCACAATACTGCTGAAAATATATTTTAATGTATTCACCTCCATTATCTGATCTAATGGACTTGATCTTCTTCCAGAAACTATTCTCAATCAAAGCTTTAAAATATTTAAAAATTTCGAATACCTCTTATTTATGTTTCATGAATTATACCCAGCAGAACCTTGAACAATCGTCAATAAAAGTAAGGAAATACCTGGAACCATTAATTGATGTTTTAGGCATTGGTCCTAAAACATCACTGTGTATCAGATCAAGTGTAGAGGCAACTCTAGTTTCCTTCTGAACTTCATACCTCTTCCCTGGATGCTTACCTACCAAGCAACTAACGCATACTCCATCTAATGTTTGGATGAGTGGCAATCCCTCAACCATTTTTTCATTGTGAAGTTGATGGAGATATTTGAAATTGAGATGCCCAAATATCTCATGCCACAACTTGTTGGTGTTATTGGCATGAGTCAATAAAGTTGTTGGATGTGAAGCAGGCAGGAAATGAGAGAACTCACATGCCTTTGAGGCATGGTTAGCAAACCCTTTCACAATGATATTTTCAGTATACTTTTAGTGATTTCTACTGAATCATATTCGAATGTCACTCTCTTGGGAGAGCCTGTATGAGTCATCTGATAAACAAACAACAGATTTGTTGCAAGAGAGGTCACATAGAGTACATTCTTGAACTCACCATGTTGGATTTTAATAGAACCTCTCCCAGCAGCTGGAATTTGGGAGTAATCTCCCAGATGAATACTAGGTCCTCTTGATAGAGTGAGAGTGGAGAAGGATTCCTTGGAGGCAACCACGTGGTTGGATGCTCCAAAATCAATCAAGTAAGCTTTCGACTGAGTGAGGCATGCCTTCAAGGCATGACATCTCTTGTGATCTTTTGTCGGTTGTCCATCATCAGACTTCTTCGCTCTTTGTGGAAGAGCAACATTGTTGTGTTCAAGGAGTGTTGACAGCTGGTCAATTTTCTTCTTCATGCACTGGCTCTCTGGATGAAAGCCTCTCATACAGTATGGACATATAGTCTTCTCAAATTTCTTCTTTTTCCAGGAACCCAAGGCTCCATCAAAAGATTTATTATTCTCCTTTGGCTTCGAATCAGTGTTTTTGGTCTCCTTCCCTTTGTGCTTCCCTCTGCCTTGCGCATTGTTTGAGACTGTCACTGAGAGTGCTTGATTCTTGGAGGTTTTAATCACTCCCATTTGAACCAATTTATCTTGCTCTTGTATTAAGGACTCAACAAAAGCATCTAGAGAAGGCATCTTCCAATTAGGGATGGAAGCTATTTTGGAATGGAATGTAGAGACAAAGACTGAGTACTCTGATCCAAGCTTGCTCAGCAATGACAACACAAGTTGCTCATCGTATCTCTCTAATCTACATGGTTTGCATTGCGGTAAGAATGACTTGTATTTTATAAAGAATTGTTGAATAGATTCGAAACTGATGGGTTGTAAAGTAATGAGCTCATTCTCCAATATGTTCCCTCGAAGGTCATATTGTTTTCCAAACAAAGATTCAAACTTTTCCCAAGCTTCCTTCGGAGTCCTTAGTCCCTAAAGATGGAACAAAAGATCCTGGAAGATATGAGTGCACATGAAGCTGAAAGTCTCATTAAGCCGTTTCAAAACTTTTTTCTTCTCAACACACTATTGGGGCTCAGTTTCTCTGCCCATTGTCATCCTAAATAAACCAAGCTTGCACAAGGCTACTTGCATATCTGCCGTCCAATCATAGTAGTTGAAGGGTGTAAGGATTCGGGGTACGAGAGCTAAATAATCCATCTTTTTGTATGTTGAATCAGTCAATTCCTTAAGAAGCTACGTAGGTACCTGCAAATAACACTGCAAAAAAAACAATTCAATTCGCAATCATGCCAATTTCAAGCCTTTCCACCTCGACATGTGCACTTTCTCTAAGTCTGTCACACCTAGATAGACTTCTCTAAACAGAATTTAGAGGGAGCAAGGCTATCATTCCAAGATGTATGTGGAAACTCAGTCGCTTCTGGTGTATAATGGAGATCGGAAAAGACTTGACCCTAGCCTAAACAAGGCTCTGATACCATGTTAAATTATTGAACCATTGATATACAGACAAATGAGGGCAATAATGAAGTAGAATTGTGCAGTGCAATATCAAGAACAATGTACACGTAACAAGACAAATTTGATAATAATTGATCAAATTGTTTTTTGTTGGCTAAGTGGAAGAACCCCCATTGACTAGCAGGTTTTCCATTGGTTAAGTTACCACAAACCAGGGGCATCTAAGCCGTCAAAATCACCCGGGGATCACACCCGGCCTGGACCGCACCAACCCTTAACATGGTTGGATTTTTGGTATCCATGGGATTTGAACTAGCGACCTTTCTGCTTAGGGGGAATCTTAACCATACCTTGCCACCAATTGTTGTACATCTCACGGATTGATAAGAATTGATTAGTTAATTACAACATTAATCTTCATTATTCCTAGCAGTAATACATCGGTGTTACAATAAGGAGAATTTGAATTATGTGGATAAGATTCAAATCTACCAACTAAACTTGACTAACTGGCTAACTCAATGTGTCTAAATCACTCCATGGGAGTCACTAGTCTAACTCTTGATGTCTAAATCAGTCTACAATCAGTTAAACTAGTTAAACCATTTAAACTGATGAGGTAGGTGGAAAAAGGTGCCACTTCCCCATGTAGCCATGCAAAACTGGTGCTAGACTAATCGAGAGTGATCTAACTGTTTGTAATTGGAGGTTGACTCAGCATAATTGCATACCTACCATAGCCAATTGATGGAGGTTGTTGGTGGCACTCAGAGTGGCTCCTATAATGTAGGGATTGGCACTGGTGGCACCAAAATGGCACCAGTGACACCAAACTCATCCAAATGGCTCCTAAGTTAGGCAAGATGTTTAACTAGACTATATATGGACAAGGGAGGATTATATAATCCTAACACGCCTAAGATATCCATGGTTGAGTTCATGATCAACATAGTACAAGAGGGAAGGTCCATCTTCTGCAAATCTATGATGTGTTGCATATGGATTGTATCTCCCTTACATACTTTTTCAATCATGATAACCACATGAGGGATGCCAATGGTTCTGTTATGCTTCCTTCACACTTCATCAACTCCATCATGGACTATTTATGCATGGTTTGAAAGTCAAACTCAAACCTGAGGCAAACATACTTATTAATTTGTGTGTAGGCCTTAATAACAACAAGAACAATATCTAAAGCTTTTCATTCTACTTTAGCCTCAACTGATACTAATCTTGCTACCTCCCACTTTTTCTCCTCCTCTCTTTTGTCTCTAACTTTGTCATTGACCCCAACAAACCCTTCTTGTTATTTTCAATTTAGCACTAGGTTGTTGCGACCTTAGTGATTATCGTGTTGTGTTGTTGGGTGATCTTGCACACCTAAGAAGGTGAGGAAACAACTCCTCAAAACATGTGGATATTTTCTCCCTTTCCTTGGAAACAACTTCATGGACCTTTGCTTTCAATTCGATTACATCCATAACTTGCTACTTAATTATGTCTAGTGTTGCAGTGTATTCTTATTCTTACTTCTTCAAACAACTCTTACTTTCAGTGTCCATCTCCATCTATTTCTCTAGCACTTACATCTCACTTCCCACCTTCTTGAATTGTTCAATAAAGCATGATTTATAGGCTTGTAGATCCTTAATGTAGTGTGTTTTTTTGTGTAACCCACCTAAGATATTCATGGTTGAGTTTATGATCAACTTGGTACATGAGGGAACGTTCATCTTCTGCAAATCTATGATGTGTTGTGTCTAGTTTGCATCTCCCTTACATACTTCCTCCACCATGATAGCCACATGAGGGATGCCAATGGTTCTGTTATGCCGCCTCCATGCTACATCAACTCCATCATGGAGTATTTATGCATGGTATGAAGCTCAAACTCAAAACCTGAGCCAAACATATGTAATGAGGCTAGTGGATTATATACTTTGTCGACCTGGGCTATGCAATGGTGTGGAAAGCACCAAGGGAGTGGAAAAAGGTGCTAAGGGGGTGAACCACAAATATTCATCTATGATGTCGTCCTATTATTTTTTCACCAATACATTCACCCATCCAAATTATCACTAAGGGATCTCATAAGGTCTTGCAGTTATTCTATTGTTATGTCCTTATTGGTTGCTTTCTTTTTTAGAAGAACCTGGAGTCATTACTTTTCTATTTAGAAAAACTAGTGGGGGAGTTTATGATGGGACTTATTTAATTATCACATCTTCTTATGCAACATCCTATTGTTTCTTCTCTTATGGTGGGTCAATGAATTGTGTGTCACCTAGGAATGACAATTCTTCTCATTCTTTAGTCCCTTATATGCCTCAACCAAATTCATGTGAATCCAACTCCTTTGAGGTCCTAAGGATTGAGATAACCAAGGGTAAAACTATGGTGAGTTGTGGCAGAGTGTTGAGTAGCATCCACAATTGTGATGTTGTTAAAGGGCTAGATGTGTGATCTTGCATGAATCCTCCTTTGTTATCAACCTGATACTAAAGTGATAGATGGAGCTACAATAATTCAAAGGGAGCAACACCTATCTAGTGACAAGGTGTTATGCCTATAGTCGCTAACAATTAGGTGCAACCTCTACCACTTCTCTCTTTTGCACCAGAGGCTATTAGGGATAATTTCCCTTTTTTATGTCCCTCCTTTATTGTTTGGGCAAGTAGTAGTGTACTGCATATGCAAGCATAAGTGAAAATTTATTGCCAAATAAGTCTTGATTTATATCATACACATTTATACAATTTCTAAGGATTAATTTGTAAGGTAAACCACGCAATGTAACTTTACATTGGTTGTGTGGATGCCAAATAAATGCACTACTTACATTAAATACTCCCAAGATTGGCAAGTTTGCAACACTCTTGCTTATAACAATTGGGTTGGCATTCCAACTGATGGATTGTGTAATGAACCTAAGGCAGAAAATCAGGCTCACTAACTCTATGCAATAAAGCTTCAGATAACTAGTTGACAGGTGGGTAATTTTATCAAGTAAAAATGAAGGACTGAACTAGGATTTGCAGGTGAAACCAAAAGAAAAAGGAGGATACTGAATGTTAGGATTCCTAAGCACCTAGATGTTGGTCCCTTTTAGGTTTTGAACATCATCTAGGATGAAGTCTACTATCAAGCTTCTAGGAGTCCCAACCAGTGCAAACTAAAATATTTACAATTAGTTCCAAGTAACCAATGGCAAAGAGGAACTTAGGAGGGATCTCAAGATATGTGTAGGATGTTGACATCAATTTTTTTTAGGTTTGTAACATGTATGAATAGTCATAAATATTCCTAAGGGTTGCAATAAGAAAACTAGTGATGTGGACTATGTAACAAGTTAGATTTTAGTGATTTCAAAACACAGGAAAGGGGACACTAAACTTATGTTTTAACCTTGGAATATCTTCATTTACATGTTAATTAATGTTCATAACACAAAAGAAAGAAAATGGGCATATTTATACCGACTAATTAACTCAAATTGGAAAACTAGCTCATTTTTCATTGAAATCTAGACAGGGTGTGAAAGATATTTTATGAAACTTAATTAAACCAGTTCTGAATTGTATGAAAATTTTAGAGACATTAAATGACATCAAAATGGATCATTTAGGGTCAAATGAATCTCACTGGAAGCTCATAGATGGCCTCTCATAGCCAAAACCCCCATATAATATCTATGGAGTTAGGAAATTACATAAAATCAATTATGGAGCCTTCCAAACTATGAAAATAGGATGAAAGTAATATGAACCTGATATTAGATAGTAGGTTGAACATATGTACATGAAAGCTATATTATTGGGGTCAAAATTCCCATTACAATGCTCTCAAAATTGACAATATATACAATATATCATAGAATGGAGAGGAGGAAGGGAGATTTGTGAATATCACTAAAAGGAGCCTCGAAAATCTACTAGATGATTTGGATATTAGATGAAGAAGACATCATGCCTCTAAAAAAAATCCATTAATGGCTACAACAACGTCATGAACAAGAAAGAACAAGAGTGCCAAAGGGCACATCTCCCAAAGCTAGTTGAGGTACATCACTCAACCATTGAGTAACAGAGCTCTCAAAAATTCAAATGACCAAAGCTTGTGATGATGATGTGATATCATTGTTTTATAACAATATTAGGCTTCAATGTCGAATTATCTCCATAGGTGTCTCAATTCCCTTGCCAAATGCGCCTTCATGAATTAAAAGGAGAAACTTGCCCACTTTCCTGCTTTTTCCCTAACATAACTTTTCATCTTTTTGGAAACTGGGCCCCTATTGATTTTGACGGAATTGCCTTTACTGCTTTAGAAACTATGCCCTCCTGCCTTTTTTTCTGACTTGCCTCTTTCTCTTTTATAAATTGTGCTCTCCAAAATTTTCCTGCTTTTTATTCTGACAACTTTTCTGCAGTTGCCTTCTTTGTTCTGGATTTTCTCTTCTGACTGATTTGGTAGGCTTCTATCTTCTTGCTTGGTTTATTTTTGGATTTTTTCTTGATTAGCTCTATTTTTCCTTTTCTGGTTGACAACTCATGGTCTACTTGGTGTCATGTTCCCTCCTTATCGCTTAGTACATTACTTACCATAAAAATGATTAAAATCATCATAATTATTAATTAAAATTTAGAAATTGCATCCTAGTCTAGTTTTTGCATATGCATGATCTAGGTGCCTAGGTGCACATCATAGGACAATAGTTTGACTGAATGAATTGATCACTATTATGGCAAAAGCCTATTAAAATAAGCAAAGCAGGAAATACACTACACAGACAGAAAGTATACACACATACAAAATGCAAGGGTTCGAACCAATCTGATCTGTTGTTCTATTATTCTCTATTACTTGCTTGTATATTACAATAGTGTACATGCTTATATAGAGTGTTGAGACGCTTGGGTGACTACCCATTATGTTCAGTTACAAAGAAGTTAGAACGGTTCAAAATTTCAACCATTACCGATAACTGGAAGACAGAGACAATTTGTTGTAGTCTTGTCGAGATGTTGGGGTCGATGATGCATGTCGAGATGTTAAAGTTGTTGAGGTTGTGTCAAGGTTTGGACTTGTCGAAGTCGATGCTGAACCTATTGAAGTCGACAAACATTCAAACTGCTAGGTGGATCATTCCTCCTTCCTTAATAAACAATGGTCCCCATTGTTTACTCATTCAAATGAGGAAACTTACTGGTAAGTTCAGTAGCAGAGTACCACTTTCCTTGTGTTGGGATTTGGCCAATTTTTGTCACTTGAAACAAGGGAATTGTGTTCATCCTTGTATGGCATATGCGTCATCCCATGATGGTGTCGTAAGGAAGAATCTTATATATAGCTGGATGGATGTCTTCGAGTTCTGCTATCTGCAAGTCGTTCTGTTCTGACAGGGGTGCATGGTATGGTCGAAGTAGATCCACAGTAAACACTGGATGTAAACCCAAGCATGAAGGAATGTCGAGTTGGAAAGCATTTTCTCCAATATGCTTAAGGACACTGTATGTACCATATCACAAAGGCTTCAACTTTCTGTATGGACCATTGAAGTTTTCCTTCTTAATATGTAACCATACTTGATCCCCAATATGGATGAATGAGGAGTATGTCGCTTGTCGTGTTGGGCCTTAGCTTTTGCATTAGATCACTGCAACATTTCTCGTGCTTGCTTCTGGATGTTGTAGACTTGGTCTCAAAACTTCAATGCTTTTTCAAATTCTTTTTGGTTGGAGTTTGTGTTGTTCGACTGTGTCGATGAACTGATCAAGTCGATGGGCGCTGAGGGTTGAAATCCATAACAGATTTCGAATAGACTATTTCCTATAGAGTTGTGCTGAGCATGATTGTAATTGTGTTGTATGTATGGGAGAATTTCACCCCATGTCCGACAATGCTTGTGGTTGTACCTATGAAGCAGTTGTCCTACCAAGCGATTTACAAATTTCATTTGTCTAAGGATGGAAAGATATCGACAAAGAATGTCTTGTGTTGATTTGTTACTAGAGAGTCTTCCAAAAGATGCTGACAAATCTGGAATCTCTATCGGAAATGATGGTCATAAGAAGGCCATAGTGTTTCCAAACATGTTTGAAGAAGATTCGAGCGGTTTGTTGTGTTGTCATAGTCTTCTTGCATGGAATGAGAATAACCATCTTGGAAAATCTATTGACTACTACTAAGATCGCGTCATGGTGATGTTTGGTAGTAGGATGTCCTGACAGGTAGTCCATAGAAATAGATTCCCATGGTCGACCAAGAACCAACAAAGGTGTATAGAATCCTTGTAGTCGTTTCAACAGTTTAGCAATGGCACAAACCACACATGATCGAATGTAGTTGTTGACGTCAGATTTAAGTGAAGGCCGATAAAAATAATTTTGGAGGATAACAAGAGTTTTTCTACTCCAAAGTTTCCTACAATCTTGTTGTAGTGCACATCCCAAATGAGTTGATGTCAATTATCACCGGTTAGTACACAAAGCTATCCAATCTTGTATAACAAGATATCTTTAGGAAGTAGTCGACAGTAGACAACGTGCCTGTTTGAAGTTGTTAATAAATTGCAGAGAAGTCGTAGTCTACCAAATACAATTATGGTCAAGTAGTGGTGTCGTAGCCCTGCATACTCATCACTGTAGAAAGTATAGTAATAGCTAGTTGACTTAGATAATCGACTGCGGTATTGGCTTTACATTTACGATACTTAATTACCAACTAAAATTGTTGTAGGTAATTAATCCACTTGAGTTGTCGCATTGTCTGTAACTTCGACCGAGACGGGGTGAAATGGAAGGGATTATGGCCAATAAGAATGATTCTTTCCTTCCCAAAGATGTAATGTCTCCATTTCTTAAGGGCTTACACAATGACATATAGTTATTTTTCATACGTCGAATACCTTCTGACAATGTTGTTGAAAGTTTCGAAATGAAAAGCGATTGGGTTACCATACTGAGTGATCAGGGCACCTAAATCATAGTTTGATGCATCTGTCTCAATATCAAAAGGTTGATGCAAATTAGGTAACACAAGTACTGCTGTAGTACAAAGCTTGTGTTTGATCTGCTCAAAAGCTTGTTGTTGTGTTGATGTCCAATTGAATATAGTTTTCCCATTTGCCTTAGTCAACTGATTCAAAGGGTAGGCTATGTGACTTAAATCGAGTATGAACCTTCGATAAAAATTTTCCAAACCAAGAAAACTTCTTAGTTCACAAATGTCTTAAGGAATGGGCCAATCTTTGGGGATATACCTTTTATTTAGGTCGATGTGAATGACTGCAGATTCAATTACATACCCTAAATATTTGATGCTGTTCATCGCAAATGAGCATTTGTCCAGGTTCAAATAGAGTCGATGTTGTTGGAGAGTATCAAAGACTTGTCGAAGATGTCTGACTTGTTCTTCCCATGATTGACTGAAAATCAAGATATTGTCGAGGTAGACAATGACACACTTTCCAATGAAAGGTCGTAGAAGGTATTCCATATAACGCACGGAGGGCGCAGGTGCATTAGTTATGTCGAAAGGCATGACTAACCATTGAAACAATCATTCCTTGGTTTTAAAAGTCATTTTCCATGCATCAATGAGATTGGTCGGAATTTGATGGTATCCCGACTTGAGGTCGATCTTAGTAAAGAACTTAGCACCTTTTAGACCGTCGATGAGTTTGTTTATCCTTGGAAGAGGGCATCTATTCTTTACTGAAATCTTGTTGAGAGCCCAATAGTCGATGCACACGCCCTAAGTCCCATATTTCTTTGGTACGAGGATGACTGGACTTCCACAAGGAAAGGAGTTGGGTCAGATGTGACCTTTATTGATCAAATCATGGATCTGTCTATGAATCTATTCATTCTCAATAATGGATCTTTTATAAACATATGCATTAGGTAATGAAGAAATAGGAACAAGTTCAGTGGAGTGTTTTACCTGGCAATGTAGAGGTACTTCATTTGGCTCTTGAAATACATTTTGGTATTCCTCAAGAATATGGTCAATATGCTATTGTTGGGAGTTGCATTGGTCAGTGAGTGGACTCACTGCTACAGTCTTCTTGGAATGTTGAGGCTTTATCATGATCAATGCAAAATTTTGAGCGTGGCTGATAATCTTGTTTGTTTGTTTAGTAGATACCATCACAACCATTGATGTAGGTCGTCGTTCTGGTATGTTATACCACTGGTTCCATACTTTGTCAATAACCTTCCGGGGTCATGACTGATAACTTCCATGTCAATCCCATAAGCAAGGTTTCCCAAACAGGGCGTCAGCTATGAAAGCAGTGCCACGTCATAGAGTACTTCATCTTCAAAAGGATTAATGAAGTAGGTGAGCCTGCATTGTCGGGTGATTCTTAGTTCTTTTCCATCCTTCATCCAACCGATGTTATAAGGTTGAGGATTTGGATTCGTGAAAAGACCAAGTTTCTTCACGAGATCTTCGGAAACAAAGTTCTTATGGCTACCATTATCCACAATAAAATGTAATGGATTGTTTTGAACCAATATCTGTGTATGGAATAGGTGCTCTCGTTCCTCCTCATTAATGATAGTCGAGGCTATCAAAGTGGTCGATGTCGATGTCGATGTCAAAAGAGTCGATGATTTTGGATCTAATTCTACCAAGGTTCTGTCCGACAAGTCGGATGTCAACAGTTTTTCCAAAAATGTCTTCCAAGCCTTGGATTCATATGTATCATTCCATCATGAATTATGATAATCACACCATTTCCCAACAGGGGGATACTTACTATTTTCCCTTTTATCTTTCTGAGAGTGCTTCTTGTGATAGTATGGATTTGACAGAGATGACTGAGAAGGGTGTCTTGACTTGTCAGAGTTGGCTGTGACTTCTTGTCGAATGTTCGACCTGTCGGCTTGGTCGTGAAACATGGTTTTCCTTTTTGTTTAGCTTTCAAGATTGATAGTGTAGTGGAATGCATCCACAAGTGTACTGACAGTAAAAAGCTCCATATCTTGCTGAATGTACGGGGATAATACGCTAATGTACTTCAGGACAAGAAATTTCTCTTCTTCTTAGATGCCAAGTCTAGCCATGAGTCGATAGAACTCAATAGTGTAACTCTGCACGGACTAGTCTTTCCACTGCCTTAGCTGATTCCTCTTCTTATACTATTGTTCAATGTACTTCTACAGGTAGAAACCCTTTTGGATGTACTTGAAAAATTTGTCCCATGTGTATATGGGGTCTCCTTCTCACTCCATATTTGTTGATAGATTCTCCCAGTAGCAGTGCACAGAGGTTGATATCTTTAAGGATGTAATGGTGATGTTTTCATCTTCTGAGAGTTGATTCATAGAGTAATAGGATTCTACTTGTTGCTCCCAATTGTATACAGTTTCTACGTCAATATTGCATTCAAGATTCTGTATGTCCAAATTCATTTGTACTTTGAATGGAATTATTTTGTTAGAGTTGGTTCTCGTTGAGGGTCCTCCAGATGTTGAAGCAAATCCCGTGAGAAACTCATTGAACTGGGTGAACATTTCGGCTCACTGTCGAGGCAGTGCTTTCTCTATGAGTTGCTTTGTTTCATCAATTGCATGTCTATTGTTTGTTTCTTCAACCATCTTCTCTAAAGTTAAAGGTATTTTCTTCTTGGATTGTTGAGTTTGAGAGCATGTTTGAACATGCACAAGTCAGGTAACTTCGATAGAAGCGTCTACACAACTTAAGCTCTAAATTTTATCTAATACCAATGATCCAAGTGCTCAGGCACACATCGAAGGAAAATAGTGCGATTGAATGAATCGAGCACTGTTAAGGCAGAAGCATATTAAAATAAGCAAAGCAGGAAATACACTACACAGACATAAAGTATACTCACATACCTAATGCAAGAGTTCAAAGCAATCTCTGTTGTTATATTATGCTCTATTGCTTTCTTGTATATTACAATAGTCTACATGCTTATATAGAGTGCTAAGACACTTGAGTTACTACCCATTATGTTCGGTTACAAAAACGTTAGAACGGTTCGGAAGTTCAACCGTTATCGACGACTAGAAGACAGAGAGACAATATGTCGTAGTCCTGTTGAGATGTTGGGTCGATGATGCATTTTGAGATGATAAACCTGTCAAGGTTGTGTCGAGGTTTGGACTTGTTCAAGTCGATGTTGAACCTGTCGAAGTCGACAACCATGCCAGCTGCTAGGTGGATCATTGCAAGGTTATTATTTTTTACAAATAACCCCTCCTAGGTTACGACCACTAGGGATTAGGACACACAACGTTAATATGCCACTTGGGAGGGACATTACATTCCTCCCTTCCCAAAAATTTCTTGTCCTCAAGCAAATGAAAATATGCATGACGAACATAAGCACTCCCTCTAATATGCTACTTCAATATTCCAGTGCATCTTGTTCTTAAGCATTATATTTAAGCACATTGATGAGGAAAAATTAAGGAAAAGTATTAATGGGCACCATATCACCGCTTCCTTGATTTATTAGTATATGTTTCCTATTGACTAGCATTGGGATGTTCAACCAACCAAGCACAAAGGACATCATGCTTATGTTTCTCTACTCTGGTTATTGTTGGCGTAACTTCGGTCGACCCAGGTCCAAATCCCCTGTTCATTAACAAAATCCAATATATCGATGCAGATGAAGTCTCACCCGATATATCTAATTGGAACTACCAGAACCAGGTTTATGCAGTTAGTGAGGGGGATTTCCTTATTATACTCATATCAAGTCACTCGACCAAAATTTGAGATTTACACTTATGTTCTCATATGTTCGTTCAAGACAATAACCTTCAGATCCATTGACATATATAACATAATATAACATAATGCATTAACACATATTAACTGACATTGCATTAGATCACATGAATAGATGTGTGACATAAATATATAAGTTCTTTCACAACAGATTTTGCTCGACAAATTTAGATCAGGTCATTCACAAAAAATATGCTTTCGACAGAAACACAAATATTAGACACACATAGAGACAATATATAATGTGGAAACCCATCTGGAAAAAACCACAAAGGTGCTCTTCATCTTGCATGAGAAATGATTTGACACCTTTGGTTTGCGCACTCAGCTTACAGACTCTCTTTTGATCTTCTTTACAATTCATACATTCTACTCTCTTCTCATGCTCTCTCTCTGTCTCTCTCTCTTCAATTCTCTTTCTCTAATTTTTTGTCTTCTTCTTTTGAACCTTAGTCGGCAATAATCCTATTGTTGAACCCCCCGCACATAGCTTAGGTTGGTGCTTTTATAAGATTTTCTGCTTTTACACTTCTTGAATTCAACCGTCGTCTGACTCTAAAAAGTCAGTCAACAGGGTATTTACTATTTTAATATATCTCGTTACATCTAAAAATAGGCATTATCAACCCAAATTACAATCATGCTTTACTATTAAAAGCATACTTTTAGTCTAACTATCTCTTTACCAAAATTAAGTCGTACTCTGATTTTTGACTTGCTTTATTCTTCTTTTGTCGTGGCTCCTTCCATTGCAGCTTTTACTCGTCTTCCGAATGGAAACTTCATCTTTCTGATCATTATTCTGTCTAAATTTTCCTAAGGCCAACAAAACCCCAACACTCACATATGGCTCTCTCATTGCCACCTTTCTCTGAAAAATCCTGAAAGATTTCACAAGTTGTTCGGTTTCCTGTTGCACTTCTTCCTACACTATCTTCAATTTTTTACAAGTTCAGAACTGATGTATTCCAAAGTTGTCAGAACTATTGACCCCAAGGCTTGGCACACCTTTTGATCCACAGGTTGAATAATACTTATTACCTTATATGCCTATGCCTGCAACTCTGCAACTCGATTGATTCTTTTCTACTGTTGGGTTCGCAGTTTGGCTACTTATTGCTGTAATTTCTTCATGTTGATAGCCTTAGCTAGTTTCTCCATTATTAGCAACTTCCTCATGTCATTCTTCAGTTTGTTAAATTATGCCTCTACAGTATGAAACTGCTATGTAACATAATCTAGCTCTTCGTTGTCGATCAAGGCTTCCAATGACTGCGAAACCTGTTCGACCGCTTTAGTAAAGAGTTCCTCTTCCTCTTCAGTCTTTTGCACAGCCTCAGCTACTGTCTTCTTCCACTCTTCCAGTACCTTTGGTAGTGTACTGGGCGTCATCTTGGATTCTAAATTTGTGAATCTCTTATAGAGGTCCTCAACGATCTCACCTATTCCAAATACTTTTTCTTCTGCGAACATCTCTGGTGTGATGCCTTCATCCATTAAGTTGGTACATGTCAATGTGAATGCTACTTCCAGTCATTGCCTATCATCCGTCTAGGTCTTTGCTTTATTCTTAGTCTCCTTGAATGAATGCTTCAACAATGACATGATTTTCTTTGATGATTTTAGTTGATAAAAGATCTTACGTTTTCATGTCTTCATATCTTTCACTGCAACATGTTGAATGGTATGCAATTGATACATATGCATTACAGAAAAATGAAAATCCACATCACTAAGGTCCTTGACGACTGCATTAAGCTCCAATGTTCCCAAGTCAATTTCTTAAACAATGACTTGAATCTTTGTTTGTGGGGTTGTTGATGATGCCTTTATAGGTCACTCATTAGATGGGCCACCATGGTCCTGCGACACAGTCTAGTATTGTGTTGGTTAACTACTATTCTTACTTCTTTTACCCTAGTACAAAGCCTCTGCAGTAAATCGGTAATGCTACTTACTAATTGTGTGTATCTCGCGTCCATGTTCTTGCAATTCTCATTAGATAATTCTTCCATTATGTATGATATCAAGTTATAATCATGATTTGTAAGACCAATGATCCATATGATCTGTTGACCTTCCTCTTCTTTCGACTTGTGTCATATTTTTTTCTTTTATCACCCAACTCTGGATCTGTTATGGTCACGCTAGATTCATCCTTACTGTTGGAGGGAGAAATTTGTGGGTTGTCTTCAACTAGTGGATCTCCCCCCCGGTCTCCATTATTCTTCGCCAATGCCTCATTCTGTCGTGGTTCCTCTTCTACAAATATTTGATCCTCTATGACGGGTGCTTTCTACTCTTCAAGCCAATATTGAATAATTTCATCAATTTCAGCAGTAGATAACTGAAACTGCATGGCTAAACATTACTTCTATGGGTCTTGTCACGGATCCAAAAAATGTGATGGGCCCTGATCGAGAATTTGATAATGTTACGAAACCGTTTGATGATTTCCTCGATAATTATGGCATGCTTCCTAACAAAATTCCTAAGTGTCTCTCCTTGTAGGAAAAAATCAATATTAATATATTTCTTCCTCTGTGGGTTCTCTTTCTCGAATCAAATATTATAGTATCGAGCTACTCGGCATGGGATTGGGACAACTACCCCTTGTTAGTTCGATGATTGTGCCCATGCGACAAAAAAAATCAAAATTAATAACCATGAATAGTTAAAGGAATTACCATTTTCTTGTGCATCCTCAGTATCTGCTAAGAGCTCATTTAGCAGATAGGCCAACCAATTTATCTGGAAACCTACTACGTACTGCTCTGCAGCAACAATTGTTCCGTGCATTGGTTCGATCAAATCTTTTTGAGAAGTTTGTTGGATAGAACCTTGGTTGCAAACCAAAAGACCATGTCGTTTATGGAGGTGATGGAAAAGCCTCTTTTATCCTTTGTTAAACCATACTTCTCATTCATTCTATTTATCAAAGCTGTATCTTGGTCTTTCCCAGAGAATAATGGAACTCGACCGACTCCTACAAGGGGATGTCCTATAATAGATTCTATCAGCTCAACATCCACTGAAATTTTATTATCAAGCCATATACGTCCACCATGAAAACATACCAGTAACTAATTTATCCAATCCTCCTGCCCATTCCATCATAATTATGTGGATATGGGCATCCTCAGTTTCCCTACAGTGGTCATGTATCTGTTCATCGCAAGCTCTAGGAACTTCTGAAGGTCATGGTCAATGAATCCCATTTTCTACAAATTGGGTATAATATTCGCAGCTACCTGAACTACTTCAGGTATTGCTGGTGCGACCAACATATACTTGGATTTTTTACCAACAGTGACCTTTGACGCATCTACTGGCTTCGGTAGGACATAATCTAGAAACATGGATGCAGATCCTATTGCTTCATCATCTGGTGGAGGTGTTGTTGCTTGTGGTTTTCGACTGGGATAACGTTTCCTCTTTCATGTACCGAGTTGGTCTGACCGTAAAATCACTTCAATCATTGGCTCTAGATGTGAAACAATCTCTGTATGCTCTTCCATGATCGGCGTAGGTGATGGCGTCTCGACACCTGATTCTTGAACAATGCTTATGCTCAAGACAAAAATGACCATAATCTGTGAAAAATAGCTTTGTCTCTTATAGTTGCAGATAAATAGTTCAACACATAAATCTCACTTAGTTAGATGTAATAGAATGAACGATGGTTTGGTGCAAAGATGAATACTCATTCACTAAGTCATTCATTCACACGATATTGTCATAAATGGAAAAGGTGGCAACGATTTTTTTCACATGGAGTAATCTTTCTAATCATTTCAAGGAAACTGCAAATCAAACCATTACTTTGCTTATGAGTTCAACAGTAGTTATTGTGCATTAATGGAGGAAGTGAAAAAAAAGTACGCCGACGAAATCTCCTACGTCCTCAAATTAACTGTTGGATGGATATCAGTTGTGACCATAATCCATCATGCACATAAATTCCTTTCTTGTTATTGGCATAGAACCTGCGACACAACTTTTCTCTGCGATAGACAGATAGTACGCGACAACGATTCTTCTTCTGCGATAGATAGATCGTCTCCGACAATGATTCTTCTTATGTGACACACAGATATCCTGTGACACTTTTCTTCTTCTACGACAGACATCTATTCTGCGACAACATTCTATATTTTTGCGATATAAATTTTTATTTTTACAAAACACTCATAAGTTTGTGAACAAAACACTCATAATCTTTTGAAAAAACACATAACTTTTGCAAAATTAACACTCATAAATTTGCGGTTGTTCGGTTTTTTTTTTAACTCTTTTCCTTCACTTTTTGAACTCTTAGTTGACCAAATTGTGACTATCCTAATAAGGCTTTAACTGACTTCCATTCACCAACCCTTTGAAGGGTGTTCCATCTAATTTATGCAATTGTACTGATACTCCTTCGGTGATCTAAATGACAATATATGGTCCCAACCAATGTGTTTAAAGCTTGCCAGGATGCTTTAAAAACTTAATGTCATAGAGAAGAACAAGATGTCCAATCTGAAACTTCTTGCACTTAATGTGTTGGTCATGCCAAGCTTTCTGTCGTGCCTTGTCAACATTTTGATAATAGCATGGGACGAATATGTATTCTTCTAATTATACAAGATGTAACAAATTTTCTTCGACAATAGTCAGTAATTTCATTAATCACAACTATTCTCAAACTAGGTATAATATATTCCATCGACATAACAACCTCTTGCCCATAAACTAGTCAAAATGGGGTATGGCCTCTCAAATTTTTACAAGTAGTGCGATATGCCCATAATATTGCATCGATTTTTTGATCCCAATCATCTCTTTGAACATTAAATATCTTCGTCAATGTGTTCTTTATGATCTTATTGCATGCCTAAAAAACACCATTTTCTTGTGGATGATATAATGTCGTCTTCCATTACTGAACTGGAATATCTCAGTTAATTTGTTGATCAACTGATTTACAAAGTGAGTACCTTGATCACCTATCAAAATATTTGGGCATCCAAATATAGTCACAACATTGTCAAACAAAAATATTGCAGCAGTCGCAGCAGTACAATCCTTTACCAACGCTGCTTCAGCCCATCTAGTGAAGTAGTCTGTCACAGTGATAATCTAACGTGCACCTGGTCTCCTTCCTGGTGGATTAATAGGTCCAACAAAATCAACAACCCATTTATTAAATGGCTTTAAATTTATTTGCGGTACTAATGAAATATCATCTCGTTGCAATGGCTTCCCAATTCGTTGGCAGATATCACAACTGCGACAATAATCTCTTGCATTTGCATGCAAAGTAGGGCACCACAAGCCAACTTGCAAAATATTACACATTGTCTCCTTTCATACATAATGGCTTCACGTGACACCAGCATGTGATTCATTCAATACCATTGATCGCTCATGTTCCAAAACACAATGACGAAGAATTTCATCTGACCCCATCTTGTATAATTGTTTAGTGATCAACTGTAAATCTGCAGCTGTGATAACTAATTATTTCTTCTGCGTTGTAGTGAATCCTTTTGGTGCATACCTCATAGTTAAGAGATGTACAATATCTCTATAATTATCATCAAACATCTTAATTGCAAATAATTATGCATCAAGAAGACTATCGTTGAGGTTACCTTGTTCTTCTCCACTTTCCAACCTCGATAGATGGTCTGGTTCTGAATTTAGCCAACCCAGCTTAACAATAATCTCGAAATCAAATTCTTAGAATAGGAGAAGCCATCAACAAATCTTCTCCCCTCAAAACTGGCTTATTAACTAGATATTTCAACGCAGAATGATCTATGTACACCTTGAACTCTCCTCCCAACAAATAATGTCGAATTTTTTGAAGAGCATATACTATAGATATTCCTCCTATTTTGTTGTGGTATAGTTCTTCTATGTCATTGATAATTTCATATTGGAAAATGCGATGGGACGATCAATAGATCCTTCACCTCGGTGGGCAAGTACAACGCTGAGTGCGATAGATGACACATCGACATGTACATGAAACTCTTTCTTCTAGTCTAGAAAGACCAATATGGGTGTTGTAACCATCTTATTCTTCATGACATACAGACTCTCTTGGCATTGTTCACTCCACTGAAACTTAACATCCTTCTTCAATAATTTCTCCATAGGGGCAGTCACCTCTGATAAATTTCTGATAGTATCATATATGTCCCAAAGTAGTTGTTAGCTGCTTTACTGTGGAGGGTGGTGGTAGGTTGACAATGATCACAATTTTAGGAGGATCCACCAGTATACCATCGTGACAAACCACATGACCCAGTAGAATTCCAAAAGGGGAACAAAAAATGGACTTCTTTAAGTGAATGGAAATTTGGTATTGTCGACATTGTTCCAACATCATTCAGAGACTCTCAATATGATATTTTATGTGCCCAAATGTCATCCAATCATCAAAATAGACTTCAAGAAGCTTATGAATGAAATCTTTAAAAGTAGTGAATACTATCCTAGAAAAGATAGTAGAAGCATTTTTGAGTCCAAAGGGCATTACCGTATACTGGAAACATCCCCACTCCATCGCAAAGGTTGTCTTGTGTCCTTCTTCCTTCGCAATTATGATATGATGGTAACCATAGAATCCATCAGTAAATGAATAGACTTTTTGGCCTCCAACACTTTCCAATACTTCATCTGTAAATGGGGTCGAAAATGGGTCATGCAGACATGCATCATTCAACTTTCTCAAGTCGACATAAATATGCATTTCACCGACATTTTTCTTATCTTACACTACCATGGGGCTAATCCACCCAGATTCTTCAATGAGTTCTATGATTCCTGCATCTAACATTCTGTCTAGATTAGTTTTAACAGTTTCGTTGTACCTCAGATTGAGCCTATATGGTCGTTATTTGACAGGATTTGCGTCAGGATTGAATGGAATCTTCATTTCTCCAAGATCTCCGACAATTCCCTTCATTTCAGAAAACTTAGTGGGAAACAGATCCTAGAATTCATGCAATAATTCTGTGTTATTCCCAAGGGTATCATCATCCCAGTAATCCCCAATGTTGAAAAACTTTGGATTCTCTATAGAGCCAACATTTACTTTCTTTATTTTCAACGGATTGATAAACTTGTCGCTTGAAACACCTGATCCTTCCACCGCGTGAGTACCTTTAGAATCAGGAATATTTATGTCACGTGGATCCTCATCATTAGGTTCTCTTGTTACATTATAGCATTCCATCCAATGTTGGTCTATCTTGCTGCTTTGATAAAAAATTGTTGCCGACATAGGGATATCTTCAAATATCTTAGTCTTGATTACTTGTAGAGCAACATCAATTGAAGGATGATCATCAACAAATTCAAATGTGTGTGTGAAACTAGTAGCTATCTCTTCCCATTCAGCCATTCCTCATCGTAGCTCAAGTGATGTATACCAGTTCCTCGGTATCATGTCCAAAGTATGTATAAATTGATGGACCCATTCCTTTTGTGGCAACACCTCCCATGTCGCGCGACAATGTTCAATATGGTCGGCAGGATTAGCCAGCTCTATATATTTCAAACCATTATAGAGCATATTTTCTCTAAAACGAACTTCCAACAGTCTCTGGCAGTGAGGCCATTCTGAGATAGACTCTTTATGTGCAACCCACCATCTAATAGGTGTAGCCTTCAATGCAAAGTCCAAAGCTAACAATCGCTGAGGTTCTGTTACTTTCTCTTTAATTTATGTCAGAAAAGATTCTAAGTTAGGCAATCCTTCATAGGTAACTAGATCACATACCTTGATACCTACCTATTGAACAAATTTTGTAATTATGGTGCATATTCACATTGATACTTCATGGAGTCAGTTCTACTAATTCTCCATAGCTTTTCCTCAACCCGATGTGCAGGAACTAACACTTCATCAACTGAGTTTTCTGTCGACCATCGAATTCACATAATCATCCATTGCAGAAGTAATATTGTAGATACGGGCCAAGTATGCATATTGTCCTTCATTATTTATCTACTCGACATACCTCTGGCCTTCTAGAGGATCAAGTGATGCAACGACACTTAGTTCTTTATCTTCAAACGTTAAGATCCTCTTCTTGAAATTGATAATAGTTTGGTTATCAATGGCCTAGTCGATCCCCAGAAGCGCAGAATATAGATAGATTCATATCATCAACAATGTCAATCACGTCAAAGTCTGCATAAGTACGAAGTCCTTCTATCTCAATAGGAACCTGATTCAGTCGCCCAATAGCTAAAACCTTTGACTGATTGGCTAATCTTAGTTGGAAAAGAGACCACACTAGTCTCCACTTTCCCAGGTTTGCTTAGTAAGAATGCTAACATTAGAACCCCAAGTCTAAAATAATATAATCCATGTCGTAATATCCTATTTGGGTAGTTATTCTTAATTCACGACCAATTTTCAATCTTTTCTCGATGTGGTTAACCTTCTTCTTTGGTTGCACGTCTTCTTGAGGTTCTTATATTAACGTTGATAATTATGCTACAACATCTTTATCTTTTATTAATTCTAGACAACTTTTAAAGAATTCTTTAAATTTACTAGCCTTTGTAGTGGGTTTATTTTGAAATGGTTGTTTGAATCTTTGAGGCATGTCCGATATCGGTCCTTCCTTTGGTACAATGACAAAAGTCGGTACTTGATTCCCGTCGACGAACTCATGTCGAGCATCTAGGAATACATCTTTTTTTCTTTTGTACATTAAATGGCATATTATTTTGATGCATCGATCGCACTCTTGGTTTTCCATATGGTGCTTCCAGATCTACTATAGTCGTAACACCTCCTCTTGTCATGGCAACAATACTCAGCTCCCGCGGTTCAACATAAATCTTTTGGATCTTAGGATTAGCGTTCTGCAGTGGGTTCTAGTTTTCCATATGTCTATCTTTCCACTCCACAATCAACTAAGGAAATTCTTCGACACTATAATCCATTGCTTTACAGTATGAACATGTCGACGTAGGATTAGTTCAATATTTGGTGAAATGTCCAAGTTGTCCACAATTATAACAAATTACTTGGCCTCTTCTAAGACCAAATCCTCCTCGTCGTCCTCAACCTCTAAAAATTCCACCTCTATGGGTTGAGGGTATTGTGTTTGTGGGTATTGAACCTGAGCGTATTGATTATGTGGGTATTGAGCCTGAGCTTGCTCAACCTGCATCTGTTCGTCATTTTTCATTAGGTATGTGTCGACTATATCCTCCTGTTGTCGCTGGTATGCTCTGCAGTGTTTCTCATAATGTGTTACTGATCGACATAATTTCCAGTAGAAACTGGCTGGCGCATTTACTATTTTCTATAAATATAAACACTCTTCTGACTGATGTCCTTTGGTTCATCAAATTATACACCAAGGCATCCCTTTTTTATTTATCGGATTTGGTGCACCGGATTTAAGATAGTTCATGAAGGTTGAACATGAATCTTTATGGTGGCCTTCCATCCTACATTGGGTACACAAAGTTCCTCTTGTATTTCTTTCCCTTTCTTGATATCTTGCAGTTGGAAAGTAAGATTAACAAGGTGCCACTGTATCTGCATCATTCCTGCACCAGTTTCTCCGACCAATGAAGCTTCCAACTTCATGGTAAGCTCACGAGCTTCATTTTGTGATATAAGCTGGCGCTTGTTCTTCAGATATAAGCTGGTACTCCTCTTATTCATCACAGGATTCGTTGTCAAGGTGCGATGCCAATTCGTAGTCCTCTCCTCTGATCGCACTGCAACTTCCTCTTCTTGTCATAGTCCTTATTCTCTTTCTCGACCAAAATCTTCTTCCACTCCTTAGGCACCCACCTTCTAGTGTAGTCTCACTGTTGCCAGAAAACATATCAGTTTATTATGTTCCATCTTATTCGAACTTTTCTTGCGACATATCTCAATTCTCCACGCACAAATATTTACTCGTCGGACTCCATTCTCAGGATCCCTTTTTCACACAACAACATATCGATCCACATTTTCAAAGATTTTAGATAATGACCTTTTGGTTCTTGGAAGAAATCTCTTCATGTTTCACTATATGTTTTTATCGTGTCGAATGCAATTTCCATAAATATCCCTCTAAAATACTATCAACCCAGAAGTTGATAGACCTAGATATGGGATTGCTAGTTGTCTTCAACTGCTAGATCAGTTAAGGACTCCACTCTGTAGGTTTCCCGCCCTGGATTTTTTTCTTATGTGTTGCTAGTTTCAACAACCACTCATGCAATACAATGGGATATTCACTAAGGGAGATTTCATGAATGTCTATGTAAAGGTATCGTTTCAACCATTATGTTGGGCTCAATCACGATCTTTTACTTTCTTCTTATGCAAACTCTAATGCTTTATAATCAACCCAATCTTGAAATTCAAGTTTCAATGGGTGCCAAAACATATCCCCGTCAAGATGATTCAAGTCTCGACTACGAAACCATTTTTTGGTGTAACTTTGGTCGAGCTAGGTCCAGATCCCTTGTTCACAATCAAAACCCAAGATATTGGCCCGACAGAGGAGAACTCCATCGACAACACTTGTAACACAGATGAAGTCTCACCCGAGATATCTTATGGGAACTACTAGAGCCAGGTTTCTGCAGTTAGTGAGGGGGATTCCCTTATCATACACTTATCAGGTCACTCGACCGAAACCCATGAATTACACTTCCATTCTCATATATTCATTCAAGACAATAACCTTCATATTCATTGAGATATATAACATAATATAACATAAAGAATTAACACATATTAACTAACATTCCATATGATCATATGAATAGATGTGTGACACATATATATAAGTTCTTTCACAATAGATTATGCTCGACATATTTAGATCAACTCATTCACAACAAATATGCATTCGACAAAAACACATATACCAAACACCCACAGAGACAAGATATAACGTGGAAACCCATCCGAAAAAAAAACACAAAGGTGCTCCTCATCTGGTATGGGAAATGGTTAGGCACCTTTGGTCTGCGCACTCAGCTTGAAGACTCTCTTTTGATCTTCTTTTTAGTTCATACATTCTTCTCTCGTCTCATGCTCTTTGTATCTCTCTCTATATCTCTTCTATTTCTCTACGTTTTTTTCTTCTTCTGGTGAACCTTAGTCAGCAATCATCCTATTATTGAACCCCCGCACACAGCTTGGGTAGCTGCTTTTATAAGCTTTTATGATTTTACACTTATTGAATTCAACCATTGACTGACTCTAAACTTTGAGTCGACATGTTGTCTTTCTATTTTAATATATCTCGTTACATCTTAAAATAGGCACAATTGGCCCAAATTACAATCATGCTTTATTACTAAAAGCAAGCTTTTAGCCTAGCTAACTCTTTACCAAAATTCAGTCGAACTCTACTTTTTTACTTGCTTTATTCCTCTTCCGTCATAACTTTTACTTGTCTTGTGACCAGAATATTCATATTTATGATCATTATTCTCTCTAACTTTTCCTAGGGCCAACAATTACAAACTGAACCTAGTGTGATAACCAAGCACCAATGATACCAAGATCCCCAATTATCTATAAAACACAGAATGCAAGATACATCCTCCATTGCACCTTGCAAGTAAACCACAAGTACACCCAAAGAAGTATCCCCAATGTAGGATGTTAGATTTTTATCATTCAAGCTAGAATTATATTAGGATCTTTAATTGAGAGAATAACAAGCACAACAATCAAACATAAGAGACAATGAACACAATGTTTTTCCTCGACTAAACCATAAATGGAGAAAACCCCGCAACTTCCTCAGAGATAGAATCAGCACCAAAAGTAAAACCCCGAAACAGTACGATGATCTCCTGACAGCAGTAGTCTCTTTCTTTCTAGCCCCAACAACTTCTTCTCCCTCAGCTATGCGCTACAACTGAGTGTGAGTGAGTGTGTGATAAATATAGAGGTTCACTCTCTATTTATACTAATTCCCAACTTGACAATATCTCACTAGGGCCGACTTCACTAGGAGAGTCTAAAAACCCTAGGGCCCCACAACTGCGGGGACTTTAACCCTTGATCGATAGGAGAGTTACCCATAATGACTTGACATGACTTGTTCACATTATAGAAACTCCCGATCGGAACATCAGGGCATGACATGACTCAAACGCTTGAATAAACATCGAGGTACAATACATAAGATATACAAGTGAATACATTCCAAAGTTACAATTACATCAACATAGGATAACTGGAATATGATACCACATAGATGAACTCATGTGAAGAAATGTTGACTTGCTCCATTAATCCAACATGTAAATAGTTGTTCCAAAGGCAAGCAATTCCAGGGTCCCATTGCTTGCATTGCATCCCCATTAGTGAGAATGCCATCCAACAAAACTCCTTAGGCAAAGTATGCCCGAATCCCACCTCCTCAACAGCAAGTATCCATGTGGTAGTGTTAAGGGTGGAAACTTGACCTCCCAAGGGATATTAGGATCCCACTGTCTTGTGTGCATCCTCCTAAGAATCATCAATACCATGAAGAAACCATCACCATGAAAGGTACTATGAAGGATATCAATAAAATCGTGAAGAGTGATTGGATCATGTAATTGACATAGAAGTATGTCACCTTCCGAGCTAAGTTGAAACATAAAGTGATTGTCCATCATAAAATATATGTCTCCAAGGTGAGGCTGAATCCAAACAAGTCTCTCCAATCTTCTAGGAAGGTTCTTATGTGCCCAATGCACACAAGAATCAAATATGAAATCAATGAATCTCAAGTGACAAGGGTGAAAATCCCATTTCCAACCATAAGAAGGTTAGGAATCATCCAACAAACAAATATTCCTAGGTTGCTCACAAGAAAATGATGCATAAAAGAGATACCTGAGAATGCAAGCAGGAAATACAAACATGTGCCTCCTCATCCATTAAGGGAATGGAAATACACTCAAACCAAAATATCCAGGTGAACACATAGAATGGCTAAACTCTCTTTCATTGGTAAAAGGGTACAAGAATCGATACAAAGATGTAGATTTCCTCCACAGATGCCACCTTGTGCAATATAGATGTCTTAATAAATTATCTTGGCAGCTTTCTTTCTTAGCTTCCTTCCACCGATCATGAGAAAAACTATTTTTGCAAGAAGAGTCCATGTGTGACATGTAGTCTTCCACCCAATCCATATGTGGGTGAATTGCATCAAATGGAAGAAAATGTGCATATGATGCTTCTCCATCCAGGAGTCTTCCTCATCTAGAGAAATCTTATGATCCCCCAAGCATGGAACTAGTGCACAACTCCAATGGCTCAACTCTCTACCATCAGGTCCACTCAATGGGTGCAAGTGAATGAAGGAGGCATCAAATAATGCAAGTGGATGCCTCTATTGTTGCTGGGAAGGGAATGGTGCATTCATCAGGTCATCATAAACACATGTGGGACCCTCCTGCTCCTCATGTGGCACCAACAAGGAAAATCCCTTCACCCCATATTTTTCATCCCCAAATGATGTGGGGTAAATTATTGTGAACCAACCTTATATATTTGAAATGATTATCCACCATACTTATGGTTGCATCTTCTTCATCATCAGCTGGTCCAACTAAGGTGAGCTTATCTCAATCTTCCATGGAGAAGAGATTCTCTCCAGAAAACAATTTTTTTCCTTGGGAAACTAGATCAAGTGCTTATTTCTCATCAAGTTTGTTTGCACACTCCTCAAACAAATGCAAAAACGAATGCATCTCATGATCCACCATATCATGAGGTTCCTCCATATGATTAAGAATGAGATCATACTTGTGGGTATGGTTGAGTGGTGTGTAGGAGGGTAGGTGTGATCTTTTCAACTTCTCATGAAGTTGCTTTATCTCCATCTTGGACTCTTGGAGTGTACATTAAGTGCTCTTAAAAGAATCTTGGGTGGTCATCAAATCTTGTGTGAGTTTGCAAATCTCTTCTTCATCCTTCAAGGATGCACCATGAAACAACTCAGCAAGATTAAGCAAACTGTCTCTATCATAAAGCAAATGAAGAAAATTACCTTTTATGCTTGTCGTGGCCTTCTAAAACTTCTCCATGTCTTCCATGGAAGATTTCTCCTCCAACTTCCAATAGAGATTTTTCATCACTGCATGGGTGCCATGGAGAGTGTGTAGGGACTCTTTGATCTTTCACTCACCCATGTTCAATGGCCCTGCAAGAAAATGAAGTTCTAGCAGATGAACCTCTTTTTCTTCCCTTTGATTTCTTGGATGAAATTCATGAAACTCTAGTGGTGACGTGGAATTTGATCTTGGTTCTTTTTGAGTTGCTACAATGTCTTTATCTTCATGCTCAAAGGAATGGGTTCTTGAAGCCATATCCTCAATAGGAATCTATATATCACCAACAAAGAGAGGTGAACATCCATCGATATATGTTCTACTATCCATGACTCGAATGTTTAGATCTTCTTTTACACACCCTTCTCCTCCACTGCCAACATCTTGCAGTGACTTTCTCTCCCTTTCATCTATCTCATATTTATGGAAATTCTCAATAATGATAGTGGGATGTGGATGCTCATTCATGTCAATCCCATCCTCTGATGTGGCTGCAACTTCATCATGATACAAGGGAATACAAAAATATGAAGTGTGTTCATCCCTTTGCACTAGATTTTTCTCTTCATGTGGTTGAGCGATGGTAGCTTGATATTCCACCAAATCTTTTGGTTCACATCCAAGTAATGTGTGGTTGTATTATTCTTCATTTTGAAGCTGAAATTGTGATTTCAGATCTGCTATATGTCCTTCTTTCGGATATGATCCAAAATATTTCTTACCACCATTGACAACATTATCCTCCTTGTTTTCTTCTAACTCACACTCCTCTTCATGGAACTTTTTTCTCCATTGCAGTCAATTTGTAGTGACTTCCTCTCCCCATAGTTGTCCTTCATTTGACAACCATCATATGCAAGTGAAATCTTTTCATCCTAAAATAGATCACGTGGCTGCAAGTAGACATGGTTGCTGCAAAAAATTAGAACTCTTATCATACTTGTGCTTTACACTTTCCTCTTCCTTACTTTTGTTAGAACCAAAAGATCTTTGGATCTCTTATTTTCTCTCTTTACTCAGAGAGGTGAAACAACCTAGTTCCTTCATGGATGGTTTGCTACTCTTGAAAGAATGCTCATCAACATGCTTGGGCTAGAACCCATACTTGAAATAAATATATTATTTGAAATAAATGTTTGCACAAATCTCCTTACCCAAAGCTAGATACTCCTAGTAGCAACGAGGCATGTTTTCACATGCTTCTATCACCTTGGTCAAGTATTTATTAACCATTGAAGTTTCAGCCCTGATATATTCTATATATTATGGATAATAGAAGTCTTCATCCTCAACTTTTGGTATGCCTCCATCAATATAAAGGGTTTCTTCTTCATTTTCTTCAAAGTCATCTTCTATCACTGGTAGGAGCCTCATAGCTGCAACTTGAATTAGTGATTTGCAATATTTATTCACTAAGATATTACTTTCCACATGAGTGGAGGAAAGTGTTATGATACCACTGTAATGAACCTAAGGAAAAAAACCAGGCTCACTAACTCTATGCAATAAAGCTTTAGGCAACTAGTTGGCAGGTGGACATTTTTATCAAGTGAAAATGAAGGAATGCAATGGGATTTGCAGGTAAAAAGAAAAGAAAAAGGAGGACATTGAATGTTCATATTCCTAAGCACCTGTATGTTGGTCCCTTTTAGTTTTTTAACATCAACCAGGGTGAAGTCTACTACTAGGATTTTGGGATTCCCAACCAGTGCAAACTGAAATCTTTACAATCAGTTCCAAGCAACCAATGGCTAAGAGGAACTTAGGAGGGTTATAAATAGCTGTTTAGGATGTTGACATAAATGTTTGTAGGTTTGTAATAGATATGAATAGTTAGAAATATTCCTAAGGGTCACAATAAGAAAACTAGTCACTAGGACTATGCATCAAGCTACATTTCAGTTATTTCCAAACACACGAAATGGGACACTAAAATTGTGTTTTAAGAATGGAATATATTCATTCACATGTTAATTAATGTTTGGAATATAAAATAAATAAAATGGACATGTTAAGACTGACTAATTAACTCGAATTGGAAAACTAACTCATTTTTCATTGAAATATAGGCAGGGCATGAAAGATATTTTATGAAACTCAATTAAACTAGTTCAAAATTCTATGAAAATTTCATAGAAATTAAATGAAATCAAAATGGATCAGTGAGGGTTGAAATACATCTCACTAGAATATCATAGATGGGCTCTCATAGCCAAAACCCCCATAGAATAACTCTGGAGCTAGGAAATTACATAGAATTAATTTTGGAGCTTTCCAAACTCTACAAATAGGATGAAAGTAATATGAACCTGATATTAAATCTTGTTTATGTGAGTTCATGAAAGAAAATATATTGAACAATTTCTCACCATTGATGAACTCCCAAAACATGTAACATGTAATAATATGTAAATATATTATTTTGATAATGGTCTCAACATATGCAATATCTTTGGTTTAGTATCCCTTTTTTCCAAGTGTTTTTTGTGTGCTAACCCAAGAAATAAGATAGGGCCATATTTATTGTAATCCACCAACTACACCTACTCCACATATCCTTTCTAGTTCTTATTGTTTCTAATTAGACGAACCCACGAGTCAATTTGCTTCGTTGGGTAAAGCAAATCTCTAACTTCTTGAAGTGGGGCTTTCTCCCTTATATGTTTGTTGTTTCTAGTTCGTCAACCCATCATGGCACCGGCTGTTGTTGGTCCTAGGCACAATAGCATATTTTTCATGCTCCTACACCTATAAATGCTCGTTGTCACCCTAACTAAGTTCCTAACACTCATTGACCAATTTTTGCTTAACTACCGTATACACTTATAATATCTGTGTATAGTCTAGCCCACAATTCTATATTCTTGGCTTATCTAGTTGTTTTCATCCCTTTTGTGCTCCACAACTCTTATTGATATATGTTCAACTCTAAAACCCTTATAGCTCTAAAATCATTATGTATTAAAATGACAGAAAATTCCTTCCACAACTCAACCATAAAGTCACACTTTTAACATATTTTGCCAAAATCAACACCATTTAAAGTGTGTGTCACTCAATCATTAATCATATATCATATCCCACTCATATAATGTAAATTTATAACAAATCTTATATAGATCCAATTGTTAGTGTAGGACAAAACATTGTTGTTGCATTGACTTTTCGGATAATAGTGTGACATGATTAGTTTGAGCGCGCTTGTGCAATCTTAAATACTGATCTTGATGCTACTTAACTTAGTTGCATTAATGATGGAAGGATTCTAATCTTTGGACAACACAATAAAAACTCTAGAGTATAGCTTTTAGATGCAAAGATTTCGCTCATGTGGATAACTTACTCTTTGTAAATGCACCCCCTGCTTGTAGTCCATTAACTCTATAGTTTCCCTACCTCCTATGACACTTAGTCCATCCAACCCATAGTTCCCAAGTTCCCACCAACACCCCAACCATAGAACTTTTCTCTAGTAGAGTACTTTAATTCTTCATAACCATGGATATGTTTTGCTTCTTATTCCTATACCCGCAAAGCAACAAACAACGAAAAATGAAAGTATATATGAAATAATTGAATTTGACTTGCTGGAATTGAAATGTGAAAAGCAAAATGTTCAAATTGGAGTTTTATCATGGTACACTAATTCCTTCGCCCCAAAATGAAGTACTACAAGGAAAAGGCCCTGTAGCAAAGATTATACTAGATGCTCCTTTAAAAAGACCCCAAATATCCATTTATAGTGGAGGTCACTAGAAAAAAGTGAGTGGGCAGAGGTTTTAGCAGATGTTTTCTTTAATGCTTTTATACATACAAAATGCACCAGTGTGCCTATAACATGAATGCATCGGCGCTAACATAAATCGTGTGGCCTCACAGTCAGAAACACCATCAAGTGAAAAAAATTGTATAATTCTACATTCAATGTGTTTAACTTACTTAGGTGCACCGGTGCGTAACCGATTTGAAAGCACCAAATTAGGGTAAATGAATAGTGGAGGGAACCATGTTGGGTTAACTTATTATATTTAATTTTCATTTTCATTGTGGTTTGAGTTTCTTTTTTTTTGACAAAAATGGTTATGTTTTATATTATAAAAGCAGTATAGGAACCACTAAAAGATATACAACAATCTGAATTATGAAAAAATAGATCCTCTTGCGCTTGCAGATTCCTCTACAATATTGCTTGAACAATCCACAAGACATATAATCGAATGGACTCTTAAAATCTTGCTTCTTAAGGAGGTAAAATTGAATATGAATGAAGATTTACCGAAAGCTAATTTTTTCCTAATACCATTGACTTATTAGCAACATGATCCACCAAATTATTTAGATCACGAAGAATATGAAAGAACTCTAACTATTGAAAGGTATTTGACAAAATAAATTCTTTTGATCAGCCTAGCAAACCTTAAGTTTCGATTCCAACTTACTACATTCATCGTCTGGATTATTAAACGAGAATATCCAAAGAAAATGGCTTCCTCAACTCCCTTTTCTTTCAGTTGCTTGATTCCTTGCCACAACCCATAGGCTTCAATCATGTTGTTAGAGTCATTCCATATATTCCAATAATATTCCACTTCTATTTTCCCCTCAAGGCAAATGATGACCCCTCCTCCTCCCGCAATCCCTGGATTCCCCTTTGAGGCACCTTCAAAGAACAATTTGAATATCTTCCTCTCTTTCATCCAGTTTCCAAATTGAGATTTATCTAACCTTATTTCTCAAATTTCCAACTTCTTCAAGACCAGATCTGTGTCTACAACAAAGAAGTTAAAAGATTGCATCCAATTAATTTCATTAGTTGTGAGATTGCCTTTGTTTTTGGGAACCAACGTGCCCTTTATAACCTCTCCCATGAGAGATTTTGTCTTGGATACTATTTTCTCTAGAGGATGAGCTTTGTTCTGGAAAATTATGAGGTTACGTTCAATCCAAATATGCTTGCAGACGAGCTTTGGAAGCTTCATCCAACACTCTTTAACTCCTTTTTTTTTAATCTAGATCTCCTTTGTACGCCTTTTCCCATTTAATAAAACATTGCTGAGCATTACCTAGTAGCTTAATCGTGCCGAACCATGCAATTGTAAGCGGATCCCACATGACTCTGGCATAGGGACAGTCAAATAACAGATGCAAAATGGTTTGGGTGCTTTCACAACACATTGGGCATCTAAAGAGACCCTCGATCATTCTCCTTTCCAAGTTCTCGGCAGTAAGGATCTTCCCATGCACCAACGTCCAGCAGAAGATATATATTTTCGGCAGCGCGATGGTTTTCCACAGGTTTTTCCAGATCTCTGGGTTATTGGCTAGACTTGGGACCACCGAGTACACTCTGTAACCTTGTGGAAAGGTGTACAGACTAGTGCTATAGCCCCATCCAAGTTGATCCTTCTTTCTTCTTAACACTGGCGCTAATCCTGTTAAATAATCAAGAAATTGCTTTTTCTCTCCTTCGAGATATACTGGGCACTCCAACATAATCCACCAGTTCCAACGATATGGAGGTTCGTTGTCCCATTGAGATATATCCCATATCGTGCTTATTCCTTTCCTGTCAGTCCATCTTCTGAATCCTTGGAGTGAGGGAGGGAGCGGTTTCCCCATTATTGAATCCTGCCATAGCTTTATCTATTTACCAGTGCTTGGAATCCAATGGAGGTCTTCTTTGAACCTAGGCAACACCTTCTTGCATAGGGAAAAAATGGGAGAGCCTTGCTTGTTCCTTGGGTCAGTATCTAGACACCAGAGTCTCGATATTGTAAAATATTTGTTCCAGATCACCTGAATGCTCCAGGAGAGATTTTTATCTATCAGATTCCAAAGAAGCTTGGCTCCCATTGCCAAGTTTTGAAACTTCATATCTCTAATCTGGAGACCTCCTTTCATCCAAGACATTTTAATTTTCTTATAGCTGATAAGAGAAAATTTCTTTCCTCCACCATTTTTCCCTCCTTGCCAAAGGAAGGATCTCAACATACTTTCTATTTTTGCTAGAATTTCGTAAGGAGCCAACATAATAGAACATTGATAAAGGGGATAGACGTTAAGAACAACTTTTATCATTACCAGTTTCCCTGCCAGATTTAACCAAACTGCCCCCCAAGAAAGAATTCGTTTTTTGAATTTTTCAATCAGTGGATTCCAGTCCGAGCTTTTTGGCCTATTTTTGAAAATTGGTACCCCCAGATACTTAAAGGAGTCCCAGTTAGTTACTCCTTCAATTTCTAGTATAAGGGAGATTCCAGACATCTCCATTGGGTTGATATTCTAGCTGTAGATCGAGCTCTTTCTTAGATTTAGTTTACTCCTATAAGCTTGGCAGTAGTAATCCATTTCAGTTTTGAATCTTTTGGCTGAGCTAGCTTGCACCTTCGAGCATAATTGTGTCATCTGCAAACTATGCATGATTGATGTCTTTTGTTCCCCGAGCCATACTAATTCCAATTAAATCTTGTTCCCTCCTTGCTTGCTCAAGTTGAAGGCTTAGGACAGAGGCTTGGATTGCATAGAGCAGAGGTGAGAGCGGGAATCCTTGCCTCAGTCCTCATGAGGCTTGGAAAAATCCTACCACCCTTCCATTAATAAGGGGGGCAATCCAAGGCTTACTTATGTAGGATTTGACCCAATTGATGAAGCTCGGTTAAAAGCCATATCTTGTCATTACTTGAAGGAGAAAATAATGAGAAACTTTGTCAAACGCGTTGGCTAAGTCTATTTTAACCACCATACCTTTTTCACCATTCTTCAGGATGGAATGAATTGCGTCTTGGACCAAGATCATATTGTCCTAGATTCTCCTGCCTTTAATGAAGCCTCCTTGGTTCTCTAGGATATTTTGATGATTATATTATATCCAATATTACACACAGAGAGATGGGGCGAAATATATCAAAGGAATCCGCGTCTTTCACTTTGGGAACAGTGTTAGAAAAGCTGAATTTGTGCTTCCACTGATTTTTTCACATCTCTAAGACTTTGTCACCATTTTATATGAATCTTTCTGTATAATTTCCCAACACGTCTTGATGAAGTTTGCATTGAACCCATCCGGGCCTGGCGCCTTATCATCCTTCATGTCATCCACGACATCTTTCAATTCGTCCATCGTGATCCTTTTTATCATCCTAGCATTTTCCTTTTTTTAACGATCCAGAGGAATAATTCCATAATCTCATTCTCTGACTTAGTGCCAGTCTCTACTGTGTAAATTGCGTTGAAGTGGTGGGTAGCTTCTATTTTGATTTCTTCAAAATCATGGATAACTTGGTCCTGGATGTGAATCTCATGCACAACTTTGTAATTTTTCCCCGACTCTGCCTGTTTATGAAAATAACCAGTATTTCGATCCCTCACTTAGAGCCAGAGACATCTGGATTTCTGTCTCCATAATTCTTCCTCATGTCTGCAGGAAGCGTGAATCTCTTGATGTAGTTTAACTTTCTTTTTTAGATCCTCCTCTGAGATCTGGTTTGTTTCCATGGCAATCTGGTGGGCCTATAGCATAAGCCCATTTTTTTATTTGGAGTTTCTATAGATTTTCCCATTTCTTGAGTGCCTTCTTAACTATACGAATTTTTTCTTCCCATACATAAAATGGAGAGCCTGTGACCAGCGCATACCATGCTTCAACATCTATCTCCATGAAATCATTGTGTGAGACCCACAGAGGGCTGAATCGGAAAGGTATAGGGCCGAGGTTCTAGTCTTTTCTCATCTCGAGCATGACAGGTTTATGGTCTGATCCCCCAAACACCAGGATTTTGGAAGAAGGGTTCACTCCCAGAAGGAGAAAGGAGTCTTGGACCAAAAAACTATCCAGCCTGGAGCCTATGTTCCCTGGCCCCAATCTCTTGTTATTCCAGGTGTATTTTCCTTTAGCTGGAATGACATCTGATAGACCCCAATCCAAAATAATTTCATCAACTTGCTCCCTTATAGGGTCTCTGATCGTCGATCCTCCTCTTTTTTTTAGCTTGATTTTAGATGACATTTAGGTATTTAGATAGGATGACATTGCCCAATAGATTACTCCTTTCATCTTGGAGTAGATTCCAACAATTGTTTTTCCAGCATATGCGGCAGGTACATAAATGTTAAAGAGTCTTACCTGGATATTAGATTCTTTCTGCAGCAACGTAGTTAGAATCCAATGAGGGCTATGCTTGGTTTCAACTAAATCATATTTATGATCATCCCAGAGCGTTCCTATTCCTTCGGAGGCTCCCCTGGAACTGATTGCAGTTCTTCCTCCTTTCTTCCAAAAGTTTGCACTTACTTGGACAAATGTATCTTTCTCCATCTTGGTCTCCTGGATCAGTAGGATGTCTGGTTGGGCTAATATAATCAAATCTTTCATAGCTTCTTCCTTAACTTTACTTCCCAGACCTCTACAGTTCCAGGAGAAGACCTTCATTACTTATTTTTAGTAGATGAGGGAATCCCTTTCTGGGATTGCCCTTGATGCTGAGTGTTTCTGGGATTCTAGAGAAGTTTTTCCAAGGTTAATTAAGATCCTTGCAGTTTATATTTGTATGTGTATTTCTCCCTCACTTCCTTGGTTGATTTACTTCCTCTTGCCTTCTTCTTGCTTGGCATAGCCATCTCCATTTCCCCTTCCTCTTCTTCCTCTTCCTTGGTATCACATTCCTCCTCTGAATTTTCCTGGTTTCCCCCTTCTTTTACCACCTATACTCTTGAATCTGATTGGATCAAAGAGGTGTTGTCTTTCTCAGACTGGTTTGATAAGACAACTTATTTTTTTGGATCCTTACTCTCCCCATTGTTGGATTTCTCCCCTATAACAATAGGTCCACTCAGCTAGCCTCGTTGGCCTTACCTTCCGAGGGGTTTTCCTTTGTTCATTCCCCCCCCCTAATTATTTCCTTTGCACTGCTCCACTTTTTTCTTTTCTCTTTCTCTTCTTTACTGTTTTCCATCCTTCCTCCTTTTCATGTTGGTCCTCTTGCTTTTGCGGACAATTACGGTAGAAGTGCATGTATTCATGACACCCTCTGCACTTGAATGGTAGTTGTTTGTAGTACATCTTTTGGTAGTGATACCAATTTCCTACTATGAGCTTGATTTCCTTCGGTAATCCAGCTTCTAGATCCACCTCCACATAGATGCGAGCACAAGCATATTGATCTTTTAGGCTTTCCATATTGTTATACCTTCCCAGGGATTTTCCAATTTCTTTGAGCAGTTTTGGGTTCCAGCAATGCATTGGTAGGTTTGGGAGCCTAACCCAAGCTGGGACGTCCTTGGGTATATCTGCCTCAGGATCGAAGTCTGGTGCCCAACCTTTCAGGTAAAGTCCTTATGGTCCCATGAAATAGGGTCCATTTCAGAAGATTAGATCCTTATCATCCTTAGATTCAAAGTAAAATAATAAATATCCTCATCCCACTGAGTAAGATGCAACATTTTCCAAGATCAAGGGTTTCTAGTTCCTATTGACCCAACTCTCAGTGTTTTTTGGTGATGGCCAGAGTCCAGAGAATTTCCCAATCAACGCCCGATCTGCCAGCGAGAGCACCACACCGATAGTGTCCTCCGACTGCAGAGAAACAACCAAAACATCCTCAATCCATTTGACAATTTCAGATGGGATCCCTTAGAGATCTTCTTGCTTTGCTCAACTACTAGCTTCTCAAACACTTCCGATAGAGGGGCAGAGGACGACCCGAGTCTGCCCTTCTCAGTCCACATTGGGCTTGCGCCCTCCTTTTTACCTCAAATCCTTGTCCCCTCAAGACAACAATCGATCCCTCTTCATCCCAATGAACAGATCTCACCTGCTGCAGACCCAATCCCCGAATGGATCACAAGCCACATCACGTGAAAGCGTTACATGCACAACATCCACTCAATGCTGCAAGCTAGATCCTCAGCACAGTTAGTTCTGCATGATCTCCAGCTTGAATCACTGGCCTTCCTTCTAGTGGATCCTTCAAGGATCAACTCTAACATGAATGACCTCAGCTCATTTGAGGACCGACTCCTGTCCCTCAGTGCAGTTTGAGTTTCGGGTGCACTGTAATAGGGCTAAATAAAAAAAATAGTGAATTAAAAGAACCATTTTTACCATCTATAATGCTTTTGACCACCTAAGCACCAATGTCATACTTTCCCTATTTAGATGCCCTGCGGTGCTCCCCATGGTGGTATTGCTATCTTCTGTTGCTTGCTGAGTGGTTTTTGAATTTTTCCAAATGATGGGAAAATTTTGAAATTTGGTGTACATCGGAACCATGCCTCCCCGATGCAAAGTGGCAAAGTAAAAACTTTGTTACCTCCTAATTTGAAATTTAAGCAGACTAAAAATTAAAATAGAGCTTTATTTTCCCTTTTTAAAAGATAAAAAATAAAAACACGCATGGTGCTTTCAAGTCGTTTGGCTCGCACCGTGACACGGTGCAATGTATTAGGTTAACTTTTTTATTTTTATTTTCATTTGGAGTGCAGTCATTCTCAATAACCGCATGGGTGCATTTGAGTTTCGGGTGCACCATAACATGGCTAAATAAAAAAATCACTGACTTAAAAAAACCATTTTTACCATCTGTTGTGCTTTTGACCACCTAAGCACCAGTGTCGTACTTTCCCTGTTCAGACGCTCTGGGTTGCTCCACGTGGTGGCATTGCCTGCTTATTTTGCTTGCGGAGTGGATTTTGAAAATTTCCAAACAATGGGAAAAATATGAAATTTAGTGTACATCGCAACCATGCCTCCCCAATGCGCAAGTGACTAGGAAAGCTCTTTGTTACATCCTAATTTGAAATTTAAGCAAATTGAAAATTAAAATTAAGCTTTATTTACCTATTTTTTTAAAATTAAAAAACATGCATGGCGCGTTAAAGTCGTGCATCTTACACTGCGAGAGGGTGCACCCTATAAATTTACAATGTGCACCACACATGATGCATTTCAAAGTGTAGCACATGACGTTCAAGGTGAACTATACAGTTCATATCACACCGCCAAAATTTTAAAATATTTTTTTTCTTCATAGTGATAACCGGTCCGTTTCCAAAATAATAGCACACTGTTAGCAGTGTAGTATATTATTTTAACACATCGGTGCTAGGTAAAAACATAGAACACTGTTTTACGGTGCTTAAGATATCTTCAGACACACCGTTAAACTAAATTTAAAAAAAATCAAAATGTTAAGTTGTGCACTTTGTTAACACAAACACACTGACCATCCTGTGCGCTGACGTTTTATAGGCACACCATGATGCCTATAAGACATAATTATAAAACTCAGAAAGAGTTTCTCCTACTATGATACACTCTAAAAATGCTTGAGCACCATTTACAGTGAGATGATGTGTCCACACTACACTGGTGCTTTCTATTGATGGAAGCACATTTTTTAAGATTTATCAAATTATTTCCAGTGCACTTTAGTAGAACACAAGCACTGGTGTTGGTAAACACATAGAGCATCGGTTGGCAGTGCTTGAGATATTTTTAGACACACTGCCACATAAAATATATAAAAAAATCACCACGTTAACCGGTGCACTTTATTAAAAAGTATGCACTGAATATTCGATGAGCTGACATTTAACAGGCACACCATCATGCCTATAAAAAATATTTATCAAACTCATAAAGATGTTCTCCTACTAAAGTACGCTCTAGAGGGTTTGTGTACTGTTTACGGGGCTCTCGACTCTTTTGAGTTTTCGGATTTCGTGATAGAGATGTTTTGGGTGGTATTCATATCATACTTTGGATGACTAGAAATTTCGGTTGAGTAAACAAAAGCATACGGGTTGGTCAATTCAGAATGAAACATAGTTGTTTTGGCTTCCAACTTTTCCAAAATGAGCATAGGGAAGTGTTCCTATGTGGATTTTCTATATCACATATCGGATTTTTTACTGCAATAGGGGGTCTTGGACCATCAAAATTGGGTAGCCAATCATTAGTATAATGGGTGATTGTGACAAATCAAGCGTTCTCCTTCAAGCATTAACATTTTGAACAACAAAATACTACAGGGGTGTCATAAAAGAGACCCATTCCATGATGAATTACCATTGATGACCAAAAATTGTGGATGGAAGATGACATGTTACAATTGGCGGGGTAAGGCGACTACCATGTTCATCTACCAACTGCTTAAGGTATCTTTCTCTTGATAAGAGTTTACGCCGTCTTGCAACTGGTGGAATATATTGTGCCTAAATTGGGATCCTACAAGATAAAATACACTGTTATTTAGATTCACATGGATAAATAACATAGATTCAATTAGATAATCCAAATATAAATAAAAATTGAACTTACTAGAGATGGAAAGGGAGAACTCTTTGAACTTTGAACAATATGCAATGAGTTGGAATTTGAAGTATTGTCCATTTGATATTATAACATTTTCTCCCCGCATTGAGACAAATCAACAAGCAATACATGTCAACAGGCCTAAAAGACATTTTTGAACCATATCACAATGCAACTTCCAATATAGCTTCGAAACCATTTTGTAAGAATAAGGTCATTTTAAGCAGCACATGTATACTATGAAATATTGTAATTGATGTGGTTGAATCCTAAAAAAATATTTGAGATGAATATACCATTTTAATTTCAAATAAAAAATCGTAGGGCTTTTTAATTAATTGATCCAAGAGGATCTTCGATATTGATAAAAATTAAATTCCTCAAATTGTGAACATAAGCTTTCAACTGTGTACAACTCGACGAGAGATTTTCGACAACGTTCGTTTCACCTCAAACAAAATCCAGATGTGAAAGATATCACACTTTGAACTTTTGGCAAAACATGTAAAATTTGGCAAAAGGGGGTTCCACCTGACACCACTGTAAGGGTGACATGTGGCCTATACGACACTAACATGGTACACTCACAGAGCGCCACATGGAAGGTTGATCGCATATGTGGCAGTCTGATTGGCCATCCATGAATTCCATTTACCAAAAATATGGTGGTCAAGGGGAATCAAACCCCTGACCTATCCTCCACCAAAGTCTCTACATTATCTGCTTAGCTAGGATTCCCACTAGTGTTTCTGAACACCCTATGATCTTATCTTCTATTTAAGGTTGATCATGTTCTATTTTGAAAAAAAGGCAAGGTCAGAGGTGGGTAGTCAACAAGATTATCATGTATAAGAAGGTAGTAATTAAAGTTGCATTGGTTTTGATTTTTTGGCGCTCCAAGAAGTTTTTGAATTCTTGATTCAAGAATTGCCTTCAACTCTATCTTTATTTGAAGGCCTTGGTTGAATTACAGGTGTGAAGCTATCGTTGATTGTGATTTAGAGGTTTCTCATGCCATGGGTCTGCGATCCTTTTGCATACCTGTTTGAAGTGATGCTGTTGATCTGGCGTCAGAGGTTCCTTGTGCCCAGATCTTAGGTCTGCCATGTTTACGATCCTTGGCCAAGATTGTGATTTATTTCGTTGTTAATAGCGAGAGTTATCCTTAACCGGCGCTCCTTGACAAATTCATGAGTTTGGCTCTGGTTTTCTTTCTTTGGAGGTCTTGGCTGTGTTTTGCAGGATCATGCTGCTTTTGGAATCTGCGTGGATCCTCCCAGGTGTCAACGACTTTTCCAAGATTTTTTGGGGCTTGTGCTTTACAATCCTTGGCCTTGAGAGTTTTGTGAGACATCACTTTCAACCTTTGCAAGACGTCTCTGTGTTGGTGGTTTGGATTCATGTTGTTGTTGATTCTTTTTGGATCGAGCTTTAGGGATTCCTGTTGCTGCATAGTGACTCCATCCCTCTGGATTCTGTCCCTGTTTTTGGTCTAGTGTTTGAGAGATAGGGAGTATTTTGTTTTCTGGATTTTTGGTTATCTGCGGATTCTTCGAACAAGAAAGGCTAGTTTCCTTGATCCTTATCATTCTGAGTTTTCTTTTGGCTATGTGTGCACTCTGATTAATGGAATCCGGAGGGGATACACCCCCTCCTCTTCCTCCTGAGATCCTTGCCTTCAAAAGATTAGTTACCTCCTACAGAAAGATGAAGGGTAGTCTTATTATGCAACAATTTGTGAAGAAAGCAAACATTCCATTTGTCGAATTACCTGCCGAATGACCTTGTTGGAATGCTCTAAATCTATCTGAACATGGACTTATTAGGAAGTTTACTGGTTTATGGCCTTCTCGTAAGGAAATTGATGGTTGGGTACAACAAAATTGGAGGCCTCTGGTTACTAAAGGAATCCACAATCAGTTGGTTGGCAGAGGTTACTATGTCTTTGTTTTTTATTTAGCTGGAGATAGAGATCTCATTTTTTGAAATGGCCCATATTTTATGGGTCCCCAAGGGATCTATTTGAAAAAGTGGAATCCTAATTTTGATCCTACTTAGGACGTTCCTGTCTAGGTTAGGCTTCCCCATTTTCCTTTCCATTGCTGGAATTTAGAATCTGTGGAAACCATCAGGAATAAGCTTGGAAAGTATATTGACAGGGCAGAAAGGAAAGAGTAATATTCATGCACAAGAATTTGTGTTGAAGTAGATTTAGAGATTGGGCTGCCTGAGGTGATCAAGTTAACTGTTGCTGAATGGTCACACATTCAGGAGCTTGATTACGGAAAACTCCCATTCAAGTGCCGCCATTGCCATGGATATGGCCACTTTGCTCGAAATTGCAAGAAAAAATCAGAAGAAGAAATTTGAAAAGAGAAGGTTGATCAATGGATTCATGTTCAGAAAGTAGGCACTTCCAAACAAGATACTAAAACAAAAGGTAAAAGAGGAAATACAGGGAATGGAGCCATTCCTGTTGAGAAGAATACTTTTAAACCTCAAGCTATGGAAAAAGTTACCACTTTTCAAATCCTTTTGTTGTTTTATGTCCCTCTGAAGATAAGGATTCTCATGTTCTCGAAGAAGGTGAAGTGCAACAATCAGATGTGCACATAGATGATGGTGAAGTAAATATTGGGTCTCAAAATCAATCTAGACCTATTCTCTTTGAAATTTCTTGCGTTGATGCATCCTTACAGGAAATTCATAGATATCCTTCAGGTGCCATATCTTCTCCCTCCTATGTAGAAACTCTTAAGAAGAAGCCAGTAGATTCTTCTGGTTCCTTGGAAGAAGACTCTATTGAACAAATCATTAAAAAGTTAGGTAGGAAGTCTCAAAAGGAGATCAAAGAAGAATAAGCCGAGTGATTAAAGATGTAGGGTAGTCAATCTACAATTGAGATGTCTATAGGCAGAAGTAAGAGGAATAGACCCCCAAAGGGAGGGCTGAATCCCTCTTTCTTAGGTAAATAATGCAGACCATATCGTAGAATTGTAGGGGTCTTGGGAATCCCAAGAAAGCAAAAGCAATGAAATATATTTTGAGAAAGGAACCTTCAGACATTCTCTTACTTCAAGAGACAAAGATCGAAGAGGAAGCGTTATTATTCTTAAGCAAATCAAAGTGGAAAATGAATTTGGGCATGGCAGTCACTGCAAGGGGCACTTCAGGGGGCCTTGCAACCTTATGGTACGAGGAAAAGTTTATTCTGAAAGCCTCGTATGCTTCCCAACATTGGATTTATACATAAATTCAACATATATCAAGACTTCCATGGCTCTCTTAAACCTTTATGTCCCAGTAAATCTTATCGAGAAGAAGGACTGTTGGAATTCTCTGTAATAATTTATCGAAATACACACTCCCGTAAATGTTATTGTGGCTGGGGATCTCAATATTATTTTAGACCCTAATGAGAAAAAAGGAGGTGTTCGAGGAAAAGATCATCTTCAGGAGTTTGTGGAGTCATTTATTCATGCTTGGGATCTTTTGGATTTTAAACCCAAGAAAGGTCGTTATACTTGGACCAATAACAGAGTAGGGGCTTCCAGTGTTTTTGCTCGTTTAGATAGATTTCTGGTCCAAGTTCTTTGATGGATGGGAAAATCTTAATCTCTTCTAAAATTCTGCCTAAGTTAACTTCTGATCATCACCTAATCTCTTTGTTGTTGGAAGAGGAGGAAGATTTAGGTCCTATATCGTTTCGATTTAGTCCCCTTTGGATTGATAGAGATGGGTTCTAGGAAACAGTGACACAAGATTGGTCTAAGTTTGTTGATGAATCTCCCGGCCATGTTTGGGAACAAAAACTCAAGTGAACCATTTATGCCTTGAAAAGCTGGATTAAAAAACCTCTCTCGACTCCAACAAGCTACAGGAAAGAGTCTATGCATGCGTTAACACAGATTTAGTTAACTATGGAGGAATCATAAATTACTATATCTCATTTGGTGAAGGAGTAGTCTACACAAACAAATTCTTCCCTTTCTTTTCGTGAGGAAGAAGAACATCTGCATCTCAAATCTCATAGTCTTTGGTTGCTTATGGGAGATAAAAACTCTGACTTCTTCCATAGACAATGCAGAGCTAGAATTTCTTGAAACCACATCTCAGAAATTTATTCTAGTGATGGTGATGTTATTAAAGGGAACTCGCGAATACAGCAAGCTGCCCAATCACATTTTCAGCTTCTGCTTACAGAGGACGACATCACAGGTAATACAGTGAGTGTAGAATTTTTATCTAATATACCTTCTTTAGTCACTGTAGAGTTAATGCTGGTTTAGTGAAACCATTCTCAGAAAAATAAATTGTGGACATTATTTGGGCAATGGAGTCGAATAAAGCCCCTGGGCCGGATGGTTTCTCCATTCACTTCTACAGAGTTTGTTGGCATGTTATCAAATCAGATCTCTTGTGAATGATTTCATCCTTTCTTGAAAAATCCAAAGTTGGAGGGGGTATAAATTCTACTTTCCTTGATTTAATTCCTAAGGAGGTAAATCCAACAACTTTTGACAATTTTCGGCCTATCTCGCTCTGCAACACTTATTATAAACTCCTGGCCAAACTCTTAGCCAATAAACTCAAGCCCTTGTTGGGTAAATTAATCTCTCCTCTTTAGGGGGTTTGTTAAAGGTAGCCACCTTTTAGAAAATGTGATTCAAGTGCAAGAAGCCCTTCATTCCAGCTTCCAAAGGAAGGATAAAGGTATGATCATCAAGCTAGATATGAAAAATGCCTTTGATCATGTTAAACTCTCTTTCCTCTATCAAGTTCTTCTCTCTTTTGGTTTTAGTGGGGAATTTGTTAGTTTGATAAAAGTCTGCACAGATAGGCCTTGGATAGTGCCCCTTGTTAATGGTAGACCTACATAATTTTTCCAAGCCTTAAGAGGAATTCACCAAGGGTGCCCTTTGTCACCTTTTCTCTATATATTGATGGCTGAATCTTTAAGCAGAGCTGGTTGCAGGCTCTATTCCAGGCATTAAGGCAACAAGAGGTGTGGATTCTATAAATTGTGCTCTTTTTGCTGAGGACTCTCTTAGTTTGGGAGAGGTTTCAGTAAAAATTGCTCGGGCCTTTGATGAAATTTTACAAAATTTCTGTTTAATATTAGGAGCTTTGATCAATAAAAGAAAGAGAGTTGTCTTTGGTTAGAATGTAGATCATCAGACAATTCTATGAATATCTCGTTTCTTGGGATTTCTTGGATTTGATAAGTGGGACAAGATCAGTTTCTTAGGTCTCCCATTAACCTTGGGACCAAGTCCTCCTTCGCGTTGCCTGGAAGTTATAAGTAAAATAAAATCCAAAATAGTCTTCTGGGGTGGCTATTGGTTAACAATGGTTGGAAAGTTGGTTTTAATTAAGGCGGTCCTTTCAGCCCTTCCTATGTTCCAGTCCTCTTTTCTCCTTGCTCCGAAGTCCATCACTACTCAGATTTCCAAACTTCTTCGGGAATTTCTTTGGAATGGTGACAAAGGAAATCAGAATAAGATGCACTTGGTTAGCTGGGATATTCTCAAAAGACCTATTTCAGAAGGTGGTTTGTAAATTCATGATCATGGAGTGGAAAATCTAGCTCTGGGAGGAAAAATCATTTGGCATTTGGTTGCAAATAAAAAACATTCAGTAAGCAATATTCTATGGATGAAATACCTCAAGGAAGGTTCTTTGAGAAATTTAAAATCAACAAATACACCTTATGATACAACAATTTGGAACTTGTGGAGAAGAGGAATTGATCATATTCAACAACAGCTCTATAGAATCCTTGGCAATGGGATGAGGATATTATTATGGGAAGATAATATTTTAGGAAACCCTCCTCTTTCCTCTATAAACTCGTTAAATGAGATCAAATTATGGTTAATTAAAAAAGGTCTCCTCCGGCTTACTGATATCTTCTCTTGGGATAACAATGGGAATTGGGCTGGTTGGTCTTTTCTGGAGATTCCAAAACCTCTTATCCTTCAACAGAACTTGCTGATCTCAACCCTTTCAGGACTGAATCCCTTCCATCGCTCTTCTAAAGATAAACGGGGATGGGGTCGAACATGAAACTATTCAGTTGCTCTTGGATTTTTTGCATTACAAACTTCCCAAGCTTATTTTTTATCCAATGTGCAATGGAAGTCTATTTGGTCCTCATTAAGCCTTCCTAAGGTGATTTTTTTACATGGATTCTCATGCATAAAAGGCATTGACAGGTGAAAACTTGACTAAACGTGGGTTTCACGGGCCGTTCATATCATGCTTTTGTAATTTTGCATCAGAAACGTTAGATCATATTTTTGTCTATTGCGTTTTCACCCAGACAGTGTGGGAGATGGTTCTACAGGGTTTGAACGTTGTTTCTCCCTCTCATATGGCAGTCATCCCATTGTTTTTATCCTGGAAATATTGGATTCCTGAGATAAAGAGAAAAAATGCAGAATGGAGTAAACTCTGGCAAGCAATCCCAAAAGGTATCTAGTGGAAACAGTAGTTGGCCAGAAATGATTGGATTTTTAATAACAGTTCATTGACTCCCAGGGATGTGGAAAGCAAAGCTAAATCACTTATGTTGGAATTTGTCAGTAAACCAATTAAAAATTCCTCTCCGCCTCCATAAATTGCCGCATGGTTGGGTTTTTTTGCGATTGGGTGAAGGTCAATCATTATCAATCCCTTGCCTCCTCCTTCCTGGCACGTGAGATTAAGTGCTGCTGCCTTTCCATTGTGGTGGAAGAGCTCATGTATTGCTAACATCTTATTCGACAGCGCGCGCCCAAGGGGAATCCTCGGATCACAGGTGCTAGTGGGTTGATTTTTTCTTCGGACTGTATGAGAGAAACCTGTTTCAGCTGGGGTCTTGTCACGAGTTCGAATAATCAGGATGAAAATTACAACCTTCTTAAGGCATGCCAGATTGCAAAGGAGATCGGATACAAGTCAGTTCAAATTTTTGGGGATTTTGAGCTATTGATCAAATTGTTAAATTCTGAAGATCATTTCAACAATCCTTCCTTGAATGATACTTTGCAGCGAATCCAAAATACTTTGAAATACTTTGAAAGGGTTACTTATTTTCATATTTTGCGAGAGTTAAAAAAACATGCAGACTCGCTGTCAAATAAAGCTTGCTTGCTGCCACCAGGAAATATCAGTATCAATGGAGATCCTAGTATATTTTAGCCGCTCCCTTGAGTGTGTTTCATCAAGCAGTCTGCCATTGATAGAGAAATATTTTTAAACTTTAATATCTCCGTAAAAAATATTTGTCTTCTCGATTTATACTTTATGTTATTTTTGTAAATGGTTGATTCAACAATTGCTAAATCATACCCGTTTTTTTCGATAAATAAAAAATAAAAAGTTATCTGTTTGAGTTAAAAAAAAAACAGGGTCAAGGGATTAGCCCTTGTCCCCATGTGTTATGTAAACCATATCATTGCAATGTGGTAACAACCCACCAGCCCTTGTCCCCATGTGTTATGTAAACCATATCATTGCAATGTGGTAACAACCCACCATCGAATCGACGACCAAACTATACAACCAACCAACACCTCATACCATATGCCAACCAAAATCACAACATGAGGAGAGGTCTGCGGGTTTGAACCCATGACCCCCTCCCAACAATGCCAACGTTTTCTCCAACGTGCCAAACGCTATGATTATTAAGGAGTTTGGAAAATATTTGTTTTAAGATTGATTTGGGGCAGATTCAATCCCCAAATACGGGCGCACCCTTTGCACAAAAAGTTAAATACTTTGCATTGTTTATAATATATGGTTTTGATTTACCATATATTTTGGGATTGCCATATATTTTTATCCATTAATTTTGGATCATATCCCATTCAATTTGGGGATTCAAGTTATGAAACTTTGGCTATATAAATAAGTGTATTTTGCTTTGTAAAGGCACTGAAGCTTATGAGGAGAGAATGGTAAGATGCCATAATGCCTTTGTAAAGGATTTTTAAGTTTTTTTTTAGCTTTGTAAAAGTCTTTTAGCCACTATCAAGATTTTTTTGAGAGTGAGAGGACTTCATTGTTGAATCACACGTCTCTTTTGTTGAAGGATGAAGACATTTTCTATTTGTTCAAATATTTTTGAAGACTAATAAGATCGGTCCTCACTGGAGACATAGTTCATCAGGGATGAACTTCGTTATCATATGGTGTCCACATTCTTGTGGTTTCATCACTTGCTCATATATATATATATATTTCAGTTATTTTAAGCCTTTGACTAGATTTTTATTTCAAGCTATTTTACAAGTTAACTGGTTTAAGAATTCACATGCAAATTTAAGTGTTAGTAGATCCTGTCATTTTTGGATCATTAATGTAGTGCGCCGTAGTAATACAACCGCACCAATGTGTCTTGAGTAACTCAATGCCTCGGTGTGACCAAAACAAGTACGCACTTTGTTGGAACATCCACAAAAAGTATGTAAAAGAAAACATCAGCTATATTTGATAACAAATATTTACCTATGCAATTTTCAATATTATTGACCTCGATGCGCTTAGTGTATGCAGGCACACTGGTGTAGCCTTATTTTTAATATGCACAACATATGATATGTATATTTTTCTATTGTATGCCAATACAATGCGTATTAAGAAGAGTAGTGCATCAATGCATGCATATCTTTCTGGCGCATCGCTATTCCATATATTTTTTCAAAAGTATATATTAACAATGTGTTTCCTATTATGACGAATGGATGTGCCGGTGTAAATAGCCTGCATTGATATTCAAAAAATCTAAAATAGAAAATCACACAAATTATTTTTTCCATAAACTAAAAAAGGAGCAAGAATTCCACTTTCTATAACTAATTCTATGAAGTGTTAAAAAAATCACTATTTAATTATTTTGTCGAAATTTTGAGGGGAGAGTTTTGGAAGAGAAACTTAATGGGAGGAGTTTGGAACAATCAGATTATTCTGGAGATTGAAATTCGTAAGGTATGGTGAATCAAACGAAACCCTTCATAATAGAAACTTGAAGTATGTAAATTATTAGTATGGATCACAATGCATGATTTACTTATTTTCCTATTTAGATTTTAAATAAATTTAGAAAGAAAAAAAATCATAATTACAGGCAACGTTGGAACCCTTGTTTTCTTGTTGCTTCCTTTTGTTTTATGTGGCTACAAAATTTTACAATAGGGTTTAAATTCCTTTATTGTTTCACAATTAAGATTTTTATTTTTAGGGATTTTAGATTTAATGGGTTTATGGTTTTATATATAAGGTGTTGGGTATGATGAGACCACTTCTTGGGTCGAATTCAAACTTTGTTGGCTTTGTTAGACCTTTTTTTAAATGCTTATACAATTTTTGGTGCAATCGAGTTGTTCTAACGCACTGGTACATTTATGGTAAAAGCGCACCGTTTCTATTATCAATGATTTATAATAAATAAATCACACTGAGAAATGCGTATATGAAATTCTTTTATTCTGTTATGGTTAACAATGCGTTCAAGTATGAGAAACACCATTGCATTTTGATTATTGAAGCATATTAAAATAACAAAGTACTTTTTTATTTGGAAGTTATGTAATTTGTGTTGAAATATTGTAACTTCAAAGAATATTCTAAATGTATTTTATTGTTGTAACCTATCAGAGATATTTTATTCTTCCATCGAGATGTTACTATTGTATTTGGTCATCATAGAGTCATGAGGAAAAACCTCTGTTGTAAGTCAAGTTAATAGAACCCTCCATAATATAATATTATATTGTTTTGTGTCTTCCTAGGTGAACTCGACCCTATGAGTTTGTTGGGGTCAACCTGTTAGGGAAAAAGTCAAGTGGAAGAAAGAGTATAAATAAAGGAGGTGTGTTCCTCATTTACACACACACACACACACACACACACTTGTGTATAGCGCATAGGAGAGAGAGAGAGATATCTGTAAGCAGAAGGAGCACATGTTTGGGGTTTTATTTTTGTACTTTTGATACATCTATATAGAGGAATTTTCGCTGGGTTTTCTTTCCCTAGAGGGTTTCCCAGGATAAATATGTCTTTATCTTATGATTGTGTTTCTTTCAGTGATCCTGCATATGCTATTGTTGTGAAATTGAATTGAATACTAATGATATCTAGCTTATCGTATGGAATCTCAACATGGTATCAGATCTATCCTGAATAGAACAACTTTCACAAGGTGAAACTCTCTCTCCTCTCCCTCTGGAAAGAAATTAGGGTTTATGTCAAAGTTGGAATTTTGAAGATATGATTGCATAGAAAGTTGCTCCTCCCTAGAGTGCATCTATTGATCCCTGGATCAAAATTTTGAGTGGTTAGATCTCTGGGAAATTCAAACCCTAGTTTGGCTTTGGACCAAAAAATTGCAGAAAACTGCAGAAATTGGAGACCAGAATATCGCAAGTAAATTTTAAGAAGTGAAGATTTGGAGTCTCCAGAAACCAAATGTACCAATCAACACGCCTCAGTGAAGCACATCTCTTGGTAAGTTCAGTCTTTCATTTTAATAAATATCATTTTTTAGTGACCTACTGGATAAGATGGCCCAAAGCACTAAGCTAGAAGGCATAGAGAATTTTCGAGCATGGAAATGTAGGATTGGTATCATTCTTAGAGAGAATGAACTTGACAAATACATCAAGGGAGAAGTTGTAGAACTTGAAGAGAATGAAGCTAAGGAGAAGCACAAGAAGGACCTAATTAGGGAAATGAGGATCATTGTTGATTCTATCGAAGATTACTTGATTTCTCAAGTATATTACAAAGAGACCCCAAAGGAGATGTATGATGCCCTATCCAGAATGTATGAAGGAAGGAACATCAATAGAAAGATAAATTTGAGAGCTCAATTGAAGAGTACCAATATGAGCCAAGGAGAATCCATTCAAGACTACTTCACAAGGGTATCCCAGTTTAAGGAGAAACTAGAATCCATTGGAGAATCCCTTGATGAATATGAACTAGTTATGACAACTCTTAATCACCTCACTAGACCTTGGGATTCATTCATACAAACTATGAGTGCCAGAAAGGAAAGCATGAAGTTTGACATTGTATGGGAATATTGCATCCAAGAGGAGGCTAGAGTAGTCAATAGAGAATCTCTACTCAAAGAAGATTATCAATCCCTAACCACCCATACCAAAAGAGGAAGATGCCAATCTAAATTCAAGAAGGAAATCCACAAGGAGTTTCGACCTCCTAAGAGGTTCCAAAGGACAAGACGAAACAATCAGATGAAATATTACTCCAAATTTCAATGTTACAATTGTCACAAGATACGACACATTGCCAAAGAGTGTCCATCGAAGAAAGAAGGGTATAAGAAGAAGAAAAACAAAATGCATCATGCACATCTAGTTGAAGATGAAGATGATGAAGAAGAAGAAGAAGAAGGACCTCGAAGAAAACAAAGAAAAGAAGAAGATGCAGAAGAGTATGTATTATTCTCTCCACTCTCTAGGTCTGTGACACCTGGAGAAGATACATGGCTTATTAATAGTGGTGCTTCAAAGCACATGACATGAAAAAAGAAAACTTTGTCAAAACTTGTCGAGAATAACTTTCCTCATAAAGTATCATTAGGAGATGACTATCAATAATCCTATCAAATGTATTGGTGAAGCAAACTATAAGCTTGATTCTGGAACTCCCATGAAGATGAAGGAAATCTTATATGTACTAGTTTTGAAGAAGAACTTACTTTCTATCTCAGCATTCGATAAGAAAGGATATAGGGTTGCATTTATAGATGGACAAGTACTTATGTGTCCCAAAGGAAAATCAATTGAAGATGCAGTTATCATTGGAGAAGAAGAAAGAGGATTATATAAACTCAAGGGACATTTGGAAACAACCCTTGTTCATGATATCACTAGACCAAGTGACCTATGGCATAGGAGGCTTGCTCAAATCAACTACAAAGCACTACCCCATGTGAGAAAAGTAGTAACAGGTTTACCATATTTGAAGATCGATCATGAAGCCACTTTAAAAGGATGTGCGAGAGGAAAGAATATAAAGAATCCATTTTCAAAAAGTGAAACAAAGACTAAAGGTACGTTGGAATTAATTAATTCAAATGTATGTGGTCCAATTCCCTCCACATATTTGAGTGGCTATGGATATTATGTTACATTTATTGATCACTATTCAAGAAAGACATGGATGTATTTCTTGAAAATAGAGGATGAAGTATTCAGAAAATTCAAGGAAATCAAAGCCTTGATAGAGAATCATTCAGAAAGAAGAATCAAGATACTTAGAACAGACAATGGTGGAGAATATACTTCAAAAGAGTTTGAAGCCTTTTGTAAAGAAGCTGGAATCAAGAGGGAACTAACCACTCCCTACAATCCTCAACAGAATCGTGTTGTGGAAAGAAAGAGTTGGACCATTATGGAAGCAGTGTAAACAATGATACATGATGAAGATATTCCTATACATCTATGGGCTAAAGCAACAAGAACAACCGTTTATGAACATAATAGATTATCCCATAGTTCCCTTGGATTCAAGACTCCTGAAGAAATGTTCACAGAAAAGAATCCTGAAGTGAGCCATATCAAGATATTTGGTTACCTAGTATATGTTGACATTCCGAAAGAAAAGAGAACCAAGTTGGATGCTTCTGAAAAAAAAGGGAATATTTATTGGATACTATGAAGTCTCCAAAGCCTTCAGAATATACATTCCAAGATTTCAAAACATGGAGATTAGTAGGGATGCAACATTTGATGAAGAAGCAGCTCTTAATAGATCCCATAAGTGTCGACATGAAGAAGTCTATGAAGAAGATACACCTCCCAGAAATGTAGAAGCTGCACCCTCCCTTGAAAATGAGACATCAGAGGACCATGATGTGCTAGAACATTAAGAACCTCCTACTATGAATATATCACAAAAGAGAAAACCTGTTTGGGTAAGAGAAATCATACAAGAAGTAGAGAAGTATGGAGCTTCACAAGGATGCACAAGAGTAAGCAAGAGATCAAAGCCATTCACCAATTATGTAGTTTTGATGTGTGATCTTGTAGATCAAGAACCTACCAGTTATGAAGAAGCTATATAGAATACATATTGGGTAGAAGCAATGCCAAAATAATACCAATCAATAATGAAGAATGATGTTTGGGATATAGTTACCAAACCAAAAGGTAAGAGTGTGGTATATTCTAAGCGGATCTATAAGATAAAGCATGCAATTGATGGAAGTATTGAGAAATATAAGGCAAGGTTTGTGGCTAGAGGATTCTCTTAGAAAGAGGGAATTGATTATGAAGAGACATTTGCGCTAGTAGCAAGGCACATTTCCATTAGAACCATAATGGAACTTGTATCCATGATGAAGTGGAGTTTACACCAGATGGATGTGAAGACAACCTTCCTAAATGGTGTTATTGAGGAAGAAGTGTACATAGAACAGCCACAAGGATTCAAAGTTGAAGACAGATGGACTCATATATGTAAGTTGAAGAAGGCTCTATATGGACTGAAGTAAGCTCCTAGAGCTTGGTATGGAAGGATAGATAGCTTCTTGACAAGCTTGGGCTTTACCAAAAGTAAAGCCGACCCTAACCTTTACTTTAAGGTTATGGATAATGAACTTGTCATATTATTACTGTATGTGGATGACTTATTTTTGACAGGAAATGACAAACATATTGTAGAGTGCAAGAAGAAGCTCGCCGAAGAATTTGAAATGAAAGACCTTGGATTGATGCACTATTTTTTAGGTTTGGAAGTATGGTAGAGCCCAAAAGGAATCTTTCTCAACCAGGAAAAGTAAGCTGTAGAAATGTTAAAAATATTTGATATGTTGGATTCTAAATCCATGGCCACACCCATGGATACCAACATGAAGATGTTATCCGATGAATCATAAGAGTTAGTGGATATGACTCAGTATAGACATATTATTGGGTCATTGATGTATCTAATGAATACCGGGCAAAATATATGCTTTGTTGTGAACACCCTGAGTCAATATCTAGTTAAATGTAAATGCGTTAACTTGGTAGCTACAAAGCATGTGATGAGGTACCTGAAAGGTACAATAGAATTTGGTCTATACTATGATGGAGATCACGACTACAGATTGTATGGTTATACAGATGCAGATTGGACTGGAAGTACCTCAGACAAGAAGAGCACCTCAGGTGGATGTTATCGTCTGGGATCTCCCATGATCTTATGGTTTAACATGAAGCAACCTAATGCCGCTCTCAACACAGTTGAAGCAGAGTATATAGCAACTTGCTCTACTAGTTGTGAAGCCATATGGCTTCGGGAGTTGATGCCAGGTCTATTTCACCTGGAGTTGGATACCATGGTGATTCTATGTGACAACCATAGTTGTATAAAGATGACAGAGAATCTAGTGTTCCATGAAAAATCAAAGCACATAGAAATATTGTATTTTCACATATGAGATATGGTACAAAAGGGAGCTATAAAGCTCCAGTATATGAGTACCGATGAGCAAGTTGTTGATGTATTGACCAAGCCTCTATCTCGAGTAAATTTTGAATACTTCCATGATAAGCTTGGTGTGGTTCGAAAATACTTTCCTCATAAGGAGGAACAATGATGATGATGTTGTCAAATTTCCTCGTATTAATCTTGCACATTGATCTAGGAACAAAGAATCAATCTCATCAAAGAATAATCAACAAATACTCATGAAATGGTGTTAATCGGAACCAGAATGGTTTCCTCTCTGTATATTCAATAAACAATGAATAGTTACAATAACAATGTCAAGCAATAGATTGAATGAGTGAGGAGTTCGAATACCTAAGGAGGTAATTCAAAATCAATAAGTGAGTCTAGCTTAACTAACTCTCAACCATAGGTTCACACTCAGTTAACCACTTGACCAAAACCCTAGTTGACTCACCAAACCCTAACTGAAGTCGGAGTGCAATAAATGACTGAATCTCAACTGAAGGAGATCAAACACATGTCATAGCAAGCCAACCATCAAGTGCTAGTGCTCCATGACTTCAATGAACCCCGATGAGGTTAACTGAAGCTGAACTGATCATCAGAAGTTGGTGGAGGCGCCCTGTTGACTCCAGATCATTAAATAATAATAAATAATCATTAAATAATATATTTAATGAGAGGAGGCGCCTGAATTGATTGGTTGAACTGATTGTAACCACCAGTTGGCAATTAGGTGCATTAATATCACTCAGATCACCCCCAAAGTGCTCCAATTAGCCTCCTTGACTGTAGGTAGGCATGGGTGTGACTGGATTATGGCAATTAATGCTCCAATGATGTCAATTAATGTCAATTATACTTAGGATAGTGGTTTAACTAGGCCAATTTGACCAAAAAGAGTGTGTATGGTGGTGAATGTCTCCAACACCCCCCCTTAAGCTATACCCAGGAAGAGTTAGAAAACTTAGATGCATAAAAATGCTAGGGCCCGGCAACAAAGGCCATAGGTCACCCTGTACAATAAAGTAACTGCTTAATATAACCAAGGAAATGGGGAAAACCTCATGGGAAAATACCCCCCCTCAAACTAAGCAGTAAATCAAGAATTGGTTCTTCTATGCAGCAGCATCCTGAGACTGTGCATGTGAACCTATGAATCCAAACTAATTGAATATGTCTGGAGGAATCTTCCACTTTGGAAGAAGAACAATGCACTCAACTGAATAAAAAATATAAACAGTTGCACGGTGAAAACTGGACCCATGTAGAGTAGCTGAAATCATCTGAAGAGAGAGCAAAGGTTCTTGAGGATTCGAACCATGCGTGGAACACTCAAGAAAATGATATGTTGCAGCCTTGAAAAGCAAACCATGAGTGGTAAAATCAGCCCCAATTTTTAGGAGCAAGTGTCCAAGTGGATGCAGAATGTCTTCCTCTTTACTAGTTCTGTGAGGAGATGAGCTTGTGACCAAAGGTAGAGAATCCCTGGGACTCTGGAGAGTGAATGCTTGAGCTCCATAATCTGATATAGCTTCATAAATATCTAATGATTCACAAAATAAAATATCAGCAACCTCATAAGAGGAAACTAACACCAAATCCCCAGCAACAAAATTGAAGAAGAAGTGCGATACCTGATTTTTCACACCGGAATTGGTGAGAGCAGCTACAGGCATGACTGAAAGCTCTTGGATTTTAAAATATGAACAAAATAATATCAGATCAGAATGTAAATCAGATATAAATAAGTTCACAACAGATCCAAAACTATGAAATGAAATCAAATCCCCAGCAACAGTTTCGAAGGAGACTTGCGGTACTTGTTTCTTCACACCGTTGATGAGAACAGCTACAAGCAGTACTGAAGGTTTATGAACCTGAAATTTTGAACCAAGAAATATCAGATCAGATCCAAATAATATCATATCAGATCCAATAAGGTTCATATCAGATCCAAAATTATGGTCAACCGAGACGGTGGATGCACAGTTGTCTTTTTCTTCAAAATTCTGAATTTTGGTGCATGCAATCCTGCAAGATTGTGCTGGAAGATATAGATCATGGGGAGCGAATGTGTCACTCTTATTATCTGATATTTCTTCCAAAATATCCAAGGTATCACATATTTGCACACCAGCAGCAACATTAGAGGGAGAAAAATCAAATTTCTCTTCACTTTCGGAAGCAATTACTGGTAAATTTTGCACAGAATTCAAAGGAAAATCACCGGTGAATGTTTGCATGGAAGTGCAGCAGTATTTTTATTCAATATCAGAGATTTGAATGTCTTCTTCTGTTTCAGCAATATGAGGAGATGAGATATCAGAGATCTCATGAACTTCCGGAGCATCAAGAGAAGGAGTCACTGCATGGAGACTTTCTTCAATTCGAATTGACTGTGTAGAAGATTCTGCTTCATCTTCATCTTGAACAACTTCATCAGAGAGAGTAGAGGCCGAGACTTTTGAGTAAAGAACTCTTGTGGTGCTGGCTATGATCTCCAAAGTACTATTATGATCCTCATTGTGCTTGCCAAAGGTTCTGTCCAATTTTGTCCAGACTTCCTTTGGGTATTCAATAGAACCAATAAGGTAGTACAAGCTAGGAGAAAGGGCTAGACCTATTGCTCCAAAAGCTCTGTCACCGTCATTTAGCCAGTCATTCTCATTCTCATAAGACTCTTTTCCAAGTCCAATAGACACCTCATAGAGACCTCGTCTCTTCAGAGATGCAATCATCTTCAACTTCCATTCCGAATAGCTTGTGAATGGGGTTAGAAGAGGGATTGATGAGTCCATTCGAAGTTGTACCTGTTAAAACCTGCAAATCAAAACAAAAGGGGCACCATAAGGTTGGACAACCTGCACATTTTAGGCTTTCATCACACCCAGCATAGTCAATCAAGCAAGCTTGATCAACAAGTTCTTTACTTGGGGTATTAAGTGGTAAGCCTTGGCTTCTGGTGCAGTGTTGAATTTTTGAGCTATTGCTCAAATTTCATGGAGAAATCTGTCAAAAAGCTTGTTTTTGAGAGATAGATCTTCATCCCACCGTAAGCTCTGATACCATATTAATCTTGCACATTTATCTAGTAACAAAGAATCAATCTAATCAAAGAATAATCAACAAATACTCATGAAATGGTGTTAATCGGAACCAGAATGGTTTCCTCTCTGTATATTCAATAAACAATGAATAGTTACAATAATAATGTCAAGCAATAGCTTGAATGAGTGAGGAATTCGAATACCTAAGGAGGTAATTCAAAATCAATAAGTGAGTCTATCTTAACTGACTCTCAACCATAGGTTCACACTCAGTTAACCACTTGACCAAAACCCTAATTGACTCACCAAACCCTAACTGAAGTCGGAGTGCAATAAATGACTGAATCTCAACTGAAGGAGATCAAACACATGTCATAGCAAGCCAACCATCAAGTGCTAGTGCTCCATGACTTCAATGAACCCCGATGAGGTTAACTGAAGCTGAACTGATCATCAGAAGTTGGTGGAGGCACCCTGTTGACTCCAGATCATTAAATAATAATAAATAATCATTAAATAATATATTTAATGAGAGGAGGCGCCTTAACTGACTGGTTGAACTGATTGTAACCACCAGTTGGCAATTAGGTGCATTAATATCACTCAGATCACTCCCGGAGTGCTCTAGTTAGCCTCCTTGACTGTAGGTAGGTGTGGGTGTGACTGGATGATGGAAATTAATGCTCCAGTGATGTCAATTAATGTCAATTATACTTAGGATAGTGGTTTAACTAGGCCAATTTGACCAAAAAGAGTGTGTATGGTGGTGAATGTCTCCAACACCTCGTAAGGAGGAACAATGATGATGATGTTGTAGAATTTCCTCGTAAGGAGGAACAATGATGATGATGTTGTAGAATTTCCTCGTAAGGAGGAACAATGATGATGTGGACCCTCCTAGAAAGGGGAAGTAGGTTTATGGTGATGTGGACCCTCCTTGAAATGGGGAGTAGGTTGATGATGTTGTGGACCCTCCTCGAAAGGGGGAGCATGTTGATGATGTTGCAGTGGGAATGTATCATCCATGGACACTAGTCCTAAAGTGATCCATAGGCTTTTTTCTCTATGAAATATTAGGATTGCATCATCCTTGGACTTATGTCCTAAAGTGATAGGGATTGACCATCTCGTAAGTGGCTCAGATGAAGATTGCATCGTCCTTGAACTTATGTCCTAAAGTGATAGGGATTGACCATCCCGTAAGAGGCTCAGATGAGGATTGCACTATCCTTGGGCTTATGTCCTAAAGTGATAGGGATTGACCGTCCCGTAAGTGGCTTAGATGAGGATTGCATCATCCTTGGACTTATGTCCTAAAGTGATAGGAATTGACCATCCCGTAAGTGTATTAGATGAGGATTGCATCATCCTTGGACCTATGTCCTAAAGTTATAGGGATTGATCATCCTGTAATTGGATCATGTGTGCTACAGGTTGTGTTGTTGTTGGTGATGATGTTGATTGAGAGATCAAGTGTTGCTGCAAAGGATCGAGTGCTGCATAAGATGAAGAATCGGTGCTATAGAAGATGATGTTCTAGTACTGAAGATGTTGAAGATGTTCCAACAACTATTCCAGTTGTCGATGATCGTTGAAAACTTCCAATGATGTATAGATGTATCACCTTGATGTTGCTGAAGATGCTCTCTCTCCTTGCGACTACAGTTGATGTTGTTGTCAGTAGAATACCCTTCTCGTTAAGGGGGAGTGTTGAAATATTGTAACTTCAAAGAATATTCTAAATGTATTTTACTGTTGTAACCTATCAGAGATGTTTTACTTCCTTTGTCGAAATGTTACTATTGTATTTGGTCATCATAAAGTCATGAGTTAAAACATCCATTTTAAGTCGGGTCAATAGAACCCTCCAGAATATAATATTATATTGTTTTGTGCCTTCCTAGGTGAAGTCGTCCTAGTAAGCTTGTTGGGGCCGACCTTTTAGGGAAAAATTCAAGTGGAATAAAGAGTATAAATAGAGGAGGTGTGTTCCTAATTTAAACAGACACAGACACATACACACACTTGTATATAACACATAGGAGAGAGAGAGAGAGAGAGAGATGCAAGGAGAAGGAGCGTCTATTTGGGGTTTTATCTTTTTACTTTTGATACATCTATATAGAGGAATTTTTGTTGGGTTTTCTTCCCCTAGAGGGTTTCCCAAGATAAATCTATGTCTAGCTTGTGATTGTGTTTCTTTCAGTGATCCTGCATATGCTATTGTTGTGAAATTGAATTGAATACTAATGATATCTAACTTAGCATATGTAATCTTAACAATTTGTATAATATACTTAATAAATTCTCTATTTAATGGCCTGGGTTGTTTATTGATAACAATAGTTTTAGTCGACATGATGGGAGCACATCCAAAAGTGCGGATACGATTTTGTTGTTGTTGTAATTTCTATATTAAATTAATATGTTTAAAGTACATGTAAATTTAATTAATATGTATTGGTTAATTTGTGACATGCAGAGCCAAAAAATGAAGAAGCTCGATAAGGTTATTTCCATTCTAAGTGCATAGAAGCGTAAATCCTTGATGAAAAAGTTGCAGAGGGATGAATAAGGTGAATAAAAAAGTAATCTATATGAATTTTTTCTTGAATTTTCAATAATATTGTACTTAAGAATATTGGTTCTAATTCACATATATTGAATTCTATATAGGTATTGATCGCAACAAAAGGGTATGTCAACATAAGAAAAAGAAATTATGGAAGATGTAAAGGATACTGAATTGGTCCTTAGCTCATATGGAGTGGTCCTAGAAGTTAATGGAAATACATACTTTCCACTTATAGTACAAAAATCAATCCATTGATTCCAATAATCGGGTTGTATCTAAACTACATGAGGCGTTTCTAGAGCATTGGTCAATGAGACCTTCCAGATTTGCAATAGAAAAATACAAAACAACAAAAAAATCATTCCAAAAGTAACATTCCTAAACATTTTTTGTAGAATATGTATCTACTAATACAAAGCATTCCTTTATTAATATTTATTATTCTATACCTATTTTTCATATTAGTATAGAAATAGTTTTAATGTCATTTTAAATTTTCAAGATGACTATGAAAATCCCAAAGGATGAATGAAGTGATATCTGAAATATGCCATTAGGGATCTCCAAAAAAGTGTATAAAAGGATGTTAAATGAACATAATTGCATCATAGGAGGATCCATCTCAACGGCAACATGCTTTAAATGTATGAAATCATTGAATTTCTCTATTATGTACATGCAATTAATTGATTTAACATTAAATATTATTTTTCAATTGTTTGTTGTCAGGTTTGGCAGGTGCAGGATGGGTTATTTTTTACCCTAGAGGAAACACGGTATATTCATTCTCTTAGAGTTTGGGAAAGAGAACAAACAATCAGACATAATGGGATGCATTTCTCCAAGGACTTGAAGTGATGAAAGAGTTAAACATAACGACCTGTCATGTCTTTGGAGACTCATGGATAGTCATGCAAAAGGTGAGAAAGGTCCAAAAAAATTCAAAATAAGATCCTGGAAGAATTCACAAGAAGCTAGGAATGTAGAGTAAAAATATCCTAGAATTTCACTTCTTTCATGTGAACAGGGCTAATAACATGGAGGTAGATTGGTTGGCCAATAATGGATGCAATATTCAATAAGGTGAGATGGTGATAAACTACCATAGAAAGGTTATCAATTGGGCTCAAAGCTTCTCTTACTAGGCCATTTATTCCCCCTCTCCCTAAGGGATACTCAAGATCATAGTGATGCTTATAACCATAACTCATAGTGGACTTACAAACTCAATATTGTCGAAACCATGCAATGAGGGGAAAGGTGGTGAAGGATCAAGCGGTCAGTTTTTAATTACATCGGGATCAATGCATCTACCTCCTCTACATTAATTGTTCAACGAAATCATGTAACCGTCTGTTGCAGCTGCAACAATTTCCCAAAATTCCAAAAAATATTAGGACCCCCCTTTTTTGCTTTGGTTAGCTTGATTTCATGCTTTGATTTAGTCAGGGAACTTTCAGAAAGAGTTTCTCATGCTGAATTGGTTTACCACCTGTTTACATATCCCTCTAACGCTGGAAATTTTCCCTTTTTTATCAAGCCTTATCGTTATTTTTGAATAAATTTGAAGCCACTCTGAATTGGAAGTTTGTTAATTGACATTCCCACCGTTGCGGATGTTTTTGCCTTTTTCGTTTCCCGCCGTTGTGGAAAAATATGCGGTTTGGTTTTCCGCCGTTGCGGATGGATTGTGGGTTTTGCCTTTGTTTTCCTCTCCAATCCTTTGGTTGATTTTTGATTTTTTGTGGTGTTATGTCTGAAGGTGTGGTTATTTCCTCGCCCGCCGTTGCGGATGGATCTTTGCTTTTGGCCTCCGCCATTTCGGAAAGGTTTGAGCTTTGAGGTCCCGACGTTGTGGATGGGAAAGGCGTTAGCTTTCCGACGTGTAGTGATTTGGTTTCTGACTTGAACTTTACGGGCGGTGTTATGTTATGAGCTTCCGCCGTTGCGGAATATTTTAAGCTTTTGGCTTCCGACTCAAAAGGCCTCCGACGTCCGACCATTAGTTTTTTTTGGTGGGCCTTGCCTATCGTTGCGGAGGGTTTTATGCTATGGCTCTCCGCCGTTGCGGAAGGAGCAGCGCTTTGCTTCCCGATCCGGAGTTGTTTCCCGTCCGATCCATCAAGTCTTCCCACGTGCGGGCCATATCTATATATTCACGGGGACAACATATTGTCTTTCCATTGTTATTTTAATCGCCAAAGCACTATCACCGTTGAAGCTGTCGTTTTCTTGAGCCAGTGAAGGACCCTGCTGTCGGCGTACCTGTATCCAGGTGTCTTCGCCAGAAAACTTGCCAAACCTCTCCACGTCGGATACGTCCGTGCCAGGTAGGTTTTATTCAACTTCTCCCGTTCCGTTGAAGCATTTTGATAAGGTTTTGAGTGGACAGTGTTGGTTGCGGTAGTTTGTTTTTCCCCTGGCTGTATTCTTTGTCCGTTTCTTGATGCCTATATAGGGGGGGGGTTTCAATCTTGACTGTTAGTGGGGCGTTTTAACCCACGGAATAATTATTTTGGCCTGCGGCCTTGTTTGCAAACCCCGCGCGTAGAGATGGGGGTTTGGTGCAGACGGCCGTTACGCCGTCTGCACCAAACTGTCCCGGGTGGTGATAATGGTGCAGGAGGTGGGGGGGGGTTATTTTGCAGTACCTTTTGCTTTACCCACTTCCTTGAACTTTTGTTTTGCCGCGCCATTCTGTGCACCGTGGTCTGAAACCCTGGCCGGTTAGGAGGGATATGCGTTGTTTTAGTTTGTTAGGCGGGAATCTCATGGGTAGTGTTTTTCATCGAAGCGCCATTTGTAGCAAGATGACAGTAATACCCACATAAAGCGAAATTTATAGTCAAGTTAATGTAAATATCTTTCCGCGAACAGCAAGAGTCCTCGTCAATTTTATTCCTGCTAAGCTATGTTGTTAAATTGTTTGGTATTGGAAAACATAAGCGACTCGCACAGTCGTACTGGATATAGCTACGTTCAATCAGTTTCTTTAATTGCTAGGCACAGACTAGATTACCGAGCACTGTGCCTTGTATTTTAATGGTTCTGATAGTTAGGGCAATTTTAGGCTGTACATGCATGCATTTGCTTCACTACTTGCTATCACATTAAACACATGAAAATGGCACATTACATATGGATGTAGTTTTATTGCAGTCTAGAAGATGGTTGATGGAATGATTGAATATCATGCAGCACTGTTTTGTATCATGCTAAGATAGTGTGCATTTGGTTGTGATAGTCCTATTATTTAGGCCAGTCAGGTTATGCAAGCTTATATCTTAGTTTCATCGACTAGTTGCTGTCATGGTACCCACAGAAAGAATAAAATTTTGCACAGTGTCTTATGTCTGCAACTTGAATTGCTTAATATCATAATGTTATATATGGCAGGAAAATTTCGAATCCACCATGTCCAAGAGGCAGAAGAAGAAGGCCCCCGTGGTCGAAGAAGGACCAGAAGTAGAAGAGGTCACAAAGACCAAGTACATATATGAAGACACTCAATGTGTTTCTAGTGTGGAACCCGAGTACAAATGGGGTGAAGTATATAGATTGATTTCCTGTAGGGAGGTTCCTGACATGGGCCTCGAAGAAGAATCCATCTATGCTAACATAGAGAAATCTTCTCTCATGAAAGTTGCCACCAGACCAGAGCTGTTCCCATGCTCTGAGGTAATTGGATGGATTCTGCCCCGAGTAGACACCACTACAATGATCATGGGAAACGAAGAAGGACAGGGCTATGCTGCATTTAGCCCTGGATATGTGGCGTTGGCTTATCACCTACCAGAAGCCCAGGTTTTCTTGTCAGAGGATTGGCTGAAAAGCATCAAAATGGACCTGGTGGAAACTCTTAGGAGAATGATATTGCAAGGAAAGCATTATCGACACAGACTGACCAGTGAGTATGATACAACGAGCTTGAGGGCTCCCTACAGATTCATAGCCTTGATGCTCAACAAAATATTTGGGAGAGCTCATGGCAGACTCTTCAAACTTGAATGGATAACAATTATTTTTCATGTGGCAACTCAAGGCACAGTTTTCAATTGGGCCAGCAGTCTTTCTTCTTGCGTGACCTCAGCCTTGGAGGGAGAGTCCAAGAAAAGATCAGAATTATATATGAGTTCAATATTAATAGATTGCATATTGTGCAACCAGGTTTTCCCCGGTCTCAGGTGCATCTGGGACAGGGAAAGAATGCCTGTTTTGCCACTTATAGACCATTGTGGGCTCACTAGTACCATAGCCATTACAGAGAGGTCTGTGAGCACTTCATTATGCCTCTGTACACACTCATTTTCCGGAAGGAGTGTGACTATATGTCGGAAGAAGCCATGCAAGTGATAGAAGAATATGCGGATTATTTCTTAACTGAAAATGGCATGTACTTCCGGATGTTTGGAGGATCAAGAACACCTTCACTGCTGCCCAAATATGAAACGGATTACATAGTCCACAAGGAGGCAGTCAGACAAGTGTTCATAGATGGAATAGGTAGTTTTCTATTCGAACATAAAAAGACCACCTACCCTCCTTTGCCATTCAAGCTAGGAAGCTACAAATTCACCAAGGTGAAACAAGCTGCTGAATTCATAGAGGAGTTGGAGAAGTTCCATTTTGGGGAGATGCCCTACCACAGAAATGACACCCGAGGCAAGGTTATTGAGCATTGCAAAGAACACAAGGTGCACTTCGAGTATACCCACCATTTCGATAAGGACGAATCGGTCTTTCGAAAAGCCCCAAACATGACAATGCTAATGAGAAGATTCAAGAAAAAGATCGCCACCAAAGGTGGGAAAGGGGACGAATAGGCAAAGGCTGAAGAAGAAGCCAGAAAGCGAAATGAAGAAGCCCAGAGGTTGGAAAAAGAAGCTGCAGAAAGGCTTCATTCAGAAGAAGAAAAAAGAGCTGCTCAGGAAGCAATAGAGAAAGCAGAGGAAGCAGCTAGAAAAGAAACAGAGGAAGCAAAGAGAAAGCTTGATGAGGAGCTCCACAAGCAAGAAGCTGAAAGAATAAAGTTGACACAGCAGTCCGCTTCTGAAACAGCAGCAGGGCAGACTCAGGAGGTGGAGAACCCTGAGGTACAGATCCCTCAAGTACCTGCTACCAGCATACCCAGGGTTCCCACGCTCAAGCTGGTCCCATTTGTGTAGGAAAAGGGAAAGGAAATCTCTGATTTCAACATTGTGTTTTATGATAGAGCAACGAAAAGGATAATCAAGAGGACAGAAAGGAAAGAAGTGGGAGATCTACCAGGAAAGATGATAACGGATACGGCTGTGATGTTAGGAACAGACCAGGATCCTAGGTTCACGCTGAGAGCCGGGGCTACAATGATCGATGCCTCAGAAGATAACATAAATAAGGTGATGATTGAACTGGAGTCATCTAAGAAAACCTCTGCTCAGCTGAAAGATACTTTGAGGAAAGAGAGAGAGGAAGGAAACAGGTTGAAGCGGAAATTTGAACACTTACAGAGGGAGATGAAGACTGCTGAGGCTGAGTTGCAGACCCTACATGAAGAGAGGCAGGCTCAGGAGACTACACAAGAACGCCTTGAGCAAGTGCAAGCAGAAGATCAAGAGTTGAAAAAGGAGAAGGAGCAGTTACAGGCAAAGGTGGAGGACCTAGAAGACCAGCTGCAGATCCTCCTGCAGGCAAACGATATGCACACTCAAGAGCTGAGAAAGGAACATCAGGAGCAGATCTCTACTTTGAACACTGCTTGGAAGTAGCAAGGGAATAGCAGGTCGATCTTCAGCCTCTCAAGCAGCATGTATTGACCCAGAAAACCAAGATGCTGCAGCTGCAGACCACTGTTGAAAAAGAAAGGTGTAAAGTCCTGCAGATCGAAGGCCGATTGGAGGAGATCCTGGAAATTGCATCCTTCTTTGTGGACAGGTCCCAAGACGTCCTAGAGGTCCTAACTGTACAAATGGAAAGGTTGGAGAACAATGAGGAAAACCCAGCAGAGCTACTGGCAAAAGACCAGCAGGCCCTCAAACGGGACTATAACCTGGTGGAGTTTGCTATAAATACTGCTGAAGACTTCAAGAAGGCAGTGAAGAAGACAAAGGGATTATGCACCGAATTCTTCAGAAGACTTCTCAATACATTCAATCGGTGCCAGATAAAAGCGGAGGAGAGGCTTGAAGCTTTTCCAGATCACGATGCCTTTGTAGAGCTATTACAATAGAGATTCCAGGAGGAAGAAGCTAAGGTGCAGGATATCAGAGCCATGGATGATCTGATCTTGAGAAGCCAAGTAGATCACCCAGCTATCAGTATACTGCTGCTTGAAGATCAGCTCCGTTTGAGTATGTCCAGGGTCGAGGCTATCAAGAAACAAGCTGAGAAATTTGAGATAAATATTCAGTTTTTAGAACCTTGTACTTTTGAAGGCATCGCTAATGAGGCTGCAACGTGGAGGAAGTTTCTGGATAGTCAAGTGGGCCCTTCCTCATGAAGGGTCGGTCATCATTATAATTTGTAACTAAATTTTTGTAAAACATTTAAGAAAAATAGAACGTTGGGAGACGAAAGGTTGGGAAGCCCAAAGGTCACTTTGGGCAGCCCAACAGTCTGACCTTTTTGTATAAATGTAAAAGACTTAGAAGAAGAGAGGGCTTTTTCCCAGTGAGACTGGTGAAGACATATTGTAAGAATAACTATTTCCTTTTTCAATAGAAAATTACAGTTTGCCTATTGGAGAAAGCTTAGTGGAATATTCAAGTGTTGTGCTATGGATTTGTTGAAGAGGAACTATTTCATTTTCATCTTTATGTCCATTAACTGTGAGACCATTCTAACTCATTGAACCTATGTTCTTGTATGAATGATTTCCGGTTTATTTCATGAAGATTTCCACTATGAGTAATGTATGCTGCTTAATAAACAATTGGCTATCTGATTGTTGAAATATCTTTAATCTTTCATGTGTTGTAGATAAGAATATCAGCTACCTGTAATTTATGTTTATAAGGCATGAACAATCCACATTACTTATAAAATAAATCATATTTTGGCTCCCCAGGGATAGGTGCATATATAGTTAGTTAGATAGATAGTTAGTTTCATTACTGCATATGTGATTTTGATGCCCGTGAGCCTAAGACGAGAGGTAAGAACCTGCACATCATATTGTGATGCTCCCCGAATCCTCATCATCCTGCATTATTAATTAAGCATTTGCATTTGCATACATTAAGTCAAAAAATACAAAAAACTCGGTGGACCGGGCCGCAACCGGTGAAACCATTGTTTTGTTACTTGACCTACGGTAGCCGGACCACAAACCAGACGGATTCCCTATACCAAATAGTCAACGGGCTAGTTGGGAATGTTGATTGGGGAGAATCCTTTACTGTTGTCGCCTGCGAATTGCCAGGCCCCAACACCGTCATTATGGCAAGCCTTGTTCTCAATGGATGAAAATTCCCTCCTTAGAAGGACCGAGAAGCCATGATTTTTTCATGATAAGTGTTTAACACATTGTAAAAAACTCACTCTCTTATCCGTTTCCAACCCTGTCTTTGGAATAGGCTATGCGTTTGAGAAAATGTAGGGTGGCGAATCTGAGAAGAAGGGAATGGAGCCAAATGAATTTAGGGAGGTAAAAGGATACATTTCAGACTATAATAAGATCCTTTTTTGTGAGCACGAAGTGGCCATGGATGTGTCGGAAAGACAATGCCATTATGAGCTTACAATTTCTTGTTTAGACAGCCTGGTGGATGATGTCGAAACCAGGTCAAGGGTTATGACAGGAGAGATGGAAGTTATCAAGGAAGAGATTCGAAGGATGGAGCGTATTCTGGTCGATAATTTCAATGGCATGAGGAACTATTTGGGAAACACAAGGAGATTTTTGGCAAGATTGGTACAAGAAACAGAAGAAAGGTCGACGACGTGGGATAACCACATTAGGCCAATGGTCAAACGGATGCAGGAAGAGATGAACACGCTTATGTAAGACATGCATGGTTTAGTAAGAGATCTGGATCCTATAGACCATCCCGTAACTGCTTCACTGATGGAAGGAATTTCCACAACCACTTATGGTGCAAAGAACCAATAGAATGAAGAAGCCCTAGGAATAAAGACTTTGTCACCGTTGTTTTGTCATATCTATGTTTTTTTGTCTACTATTATGCAAACAATATATAAGGATTTACTCTGTAAGAGGAACTAGAATAGGTTAACAAACTTGTTATGCAGGGAATGCCTCCGTTTTTTTCTTGTGAAGGGGGAAAAGAGAACTTTGAAGTCTCTGATTTTGAAAGAGTGAAAAATTTGTTTCTGCTCTGTATATTTCCATCTTTTATAAATATAATACTCTTTCTCGCTTTTGTTAATTTTTTTTCAATTGTTCGTTGTAGAAAATAAAACAAAATGGAACCCATTCAGCACATAAGAAAGAACGACGAGGAAAAAATGGGTTGATAACAAAGTTTACGAGTAGTTATGATTTCATTATAATAACTTAAGATTTCATATTGGTTGTGAAATTTATATTTTAATTGTTTAATTTACATTATCCATATTTGGATGTCTTCAAACAGGTGTTAACATACAAAGAAGAGCCATCAAAAGAATTGAGTGACACTGGGTTAAGTATGGGTTGTGAATATATGTTGGCATATCAAAAATTAATTGTGGAATTTGTAAGTATTTATATGTTGTTTTACTTCTATGTGGAATTTGAGATTTTATAATTGATGGAGAAGCACATATCCTTTATATTAAATCTATGATTTGTTATGGGGCATAAAACTTGCGGGAAACAAAGTATGGAGTGGATCCAATAGATGAGTTGTTGAGTAAATGCATAAGATTTGTTTTTTATAAAATGTGTATCATTCAAGACTCAATTCTTTCTATGGTACGTCACTTTTCAATTTACATTCATGTATATTATTTATTTTATTTTTCATGGATTTTTTTTTTCTCTATATCAATGTTGTGCAGATATTGAGGGGAGGGTCAACTTCCCTTTGTGTTCAGAGTTTTTTTGTTTATTTTTTGAGATGTTTTCGATCATGACACCATGATCTAACACCCTCCTAGGGAGATGATCGAGGTGCATATGCGCATGTGGGGATAGATGCCGCTCAAGGAGGTTCAACCAGAGTTCCTAGCGAGTATCACATCGGAGGTGCTAAAGATGCTACCCAATGAGGAGGACATACATTGGACCTTCTACCATATATGTATGTGGGGTTGGATTGGAGAGCATGTCACAAGATATTTTTCAACCAGTTTGAGCCACCAGATGAGAGAGGTAATATTAGCGTTATGTTTAAATTAATCTAATTGCATTTTATTATCTTACTTAATGCAAATGAAATTTATTCTACCATTTTCTTTAAATTCTTTTACTAAATTATTTAATGAATTTGTCAATTTATTGTTGTGTACTATATATTTTTCATACATTGGAACATATGATGGGGAGAGGCCTCCACCCATTTATGCCGATGAGGATATGTAGGAGCTTGAGTTGACTATGTTTCTTAGACCCAGCCTATGACGTAAGCAAGGATATAGGTTTTGCTAGGATGTGGTGAACAAGTTGTCTGCATTATTGGCTCAATGGGGAGTCCAACTTGTACGGGTGTAGGAGATCGTGCGATATCTTGAGCTGGTAGAGTTACAAAGGATGGTTCCTCATGATATGAGGTTTTTGATGCAATGTATCATTGTTGCATCCATCCTTCTAGATTCTTGGAGGCCGAAGGATGATTCTACATCTGATAAAGGAGAAGACCCCCTCTCTTCCTCAACACAATGAGGATAGAGCCTTGACATCTCATCCACCTCCTCCTTCTCCTCAGCATGAAGATCAACCACTATTTACTCCTCCATACACATCTAACCCATCGTCATCTCTGATTCATCCATAGGTCAACCGACCAACCTCTCCTCCTCACTGACCCAACCATCCACCATCTCCTACTCCACTCACCTTAGCTCTAGATAGGATGGTTGCAGTGGGTGAGATTCATCTTCATTGATATACCTATGCTATTCTTTCATCTACTTTTTTTCCTAGAAGAGGTACTGATGCCTTTTCTAGTGGAGGTGCCAATGCCTTTGCCTACACTAGCATTGGTACTGATGCCTTTGCTAATGGATGTTCCAATGCCTTTTCTTACATTGGAAGAGGTAGCGATGCCTCTAGTTTCATAGGTGGACCATAAATCTCATAGAATTTATTGGACTCCAAATATATATTTGGCATTTATCATTACTTTTATATATATATATGTATGTATGTATATATATATTACTTTTTTCATGTTGATGTTGATGCTTATTTATATGTTGATGGTGTTGTATTGTATGTTATGTCAGGTTACATACGTTTGCTGAGTGTGCTTGATAGATGAGTATGTTAGATGATGTATGGAAGGTGTATATGTTAGATGATGGTAGGTACTGTTTACATGTATATGTTAGGCGACGTTTGATGTGTATGTTACAATATGTTAGTTAATTTTTTATGTGTATGTAAGATGATGCTTATGTTTTATATGTGATGATATATGTGTATGTTAGATGATGTTTGTCATATGTGTGTGATGGTTCTGTAAGATGATGCTTATGATTAGTAGGTGGTTATGATGATGATGGCAATTATGATGGAACATTACATGATGTTAGCTAATGTTGGTGACGACCATTGATTTGATGATCATGTAGTAATATTTTTTATTGTTACAAATATATAGACTTATTTTTTTATCAAGTCAATGGGATATCAAATTATTTTATGATAATTATCTTCAAGTGTATGATGCATTTTGTGTATGTCAAAGACTATGATTCATGTGTGTAATGCAATTTTATTTATTTATTTATGTATTTATGTCGATGTCTTTTATATCATCTATAAATATAATTATAAATTGTGCACAGTCTCAATTATAGTTGCAAGCTACAATCTCAACTATAATTACAATTTACAATCATTACTACAATTTCACAACTACAAATTACAATTACAATAACAAATTTACAATCGCAAATTGCAATTACAGTTACAATCAAAACTTGCAAATTACAATTACAAATTCACAATTAAGCTTACAAATTAATATACAAATTGCAAAATAATTTACAAAATTGCAAAATTACAAAATAATTTACAAAATTACAGAATTACAATTAAAAAATACAAACTTGCAAATTTAAAAATTTCAGTTTCAATTACAAGTGTACAATCACACAATACTCTTATAATTACAATTTTGCAATAATAAGATACACATGGCAATAAGAAATGGAATACCAAGTTTATAGTGCTTTTGGTAAGGTGAAAGAGAAACTAATATGTAAATCTAAGTAAAGTTTCTGATTACAATATTAAAATGGGCCATATGAAAAGGAAATTATGTTCTTTCCTCACCTCCTATTTATCATAAATTTTACAAAATCAAACATCCCGGTCTATTGTTTTTTGTTGGATTATTGAGTGGTTTCATTATAAAGGTTACGAGTCCCATTGGTTTTAATTTTAACGGTATTACTTTTTGTTCTTTTAGCACACAAAATTGGAAAAATAGTTTTGATAATTAAATTTAGGATTTATAAGATATTTGTAGTATCCATGTTCATTTTATTAATTATTTCACTATTGTCCTTCTATTTTAAATGACATTTTAAATTGATGCCTAAGTGGGTGTTACCACCATAGAAAATAAGATGATAGTTTTTCTCTTAGGTTTAAATATCATAATCTTGATTTTATCTATATAAATGTTAAGTTTATAAAAATGGTAAGGTTGAGTTTATCTATAAATGTTAAGTTTATAAAAAATATGACAAGGTTGAGTATCTTATTCACGAAGAGATTTAAAAGTTTAAATATAAAAATAATAATGTAATCTATGAAGGATGACAGTAAGCCTAGCCATGTTAATTTCAACGTAGCCATCCTCTTTTAAACATTTCTCAAGTTTATTAACATATATGTAAAAAAGATGCTGTAAATAGGGTACCATTGCTCAATGCATTAAATATTACATAATGTGCACTTGGGCACTGATTATTACACCATTTAAACTTTATATGAGGATTTAAGAAGTATATCATTAGTTCAATAAAATAGTGATGTCATTATGGCCAAAGTTTGTTGTTAAAATGATATGAGGACTCCATTAATTTATAACTAGAATGGAGAGATCACTTAGTCGTTACAGGGATGTATACTATTGTAGGGTGCAAGTTTATTATGGACTGAAGTGTCAAAAATGCATAGTTTCGAGAGTGCACATGTTCTTATGGGGATAAATGCCAAACATGAATTAAGGTTGACTAGATGAATTAATTTGACTATATTTTCCATGTAGAAACCCAATGAAGATTTTTCCTAGGATATACTACGATATGGATGTATATTAGGGTCAAGACTCTAGGTACACACTTCCCTTCAATATGCCATGTGATTGGTCATGAATATCCTTCATGTCATGCTAAATAATGAATCATGCTAGCGATGGTGAGCTAGTGAATTGTTATAAATAACTTCATATAGCAAAACCTTAATGTGATTGTAGTGTTAGAGTTTGAAAGTGGTTTTGTGATTAGTGAATGCATTACTATTATGTAAATTAATAGAACAAAATCTAATGATACAGTGTGTTAATGTTACTTAACAAATAAATAAAATGCATTCACACATTATAGGTGTCCTTTTTAAGTGGAATTAATTTGTAAATGAACTATAAATTTTGAATTATTATTAAAATTTGTTGATCAATTACTTGTTAATATTAACATAGTTATTATACAATAACTATTTCCGTATTGTAAGAAATTCATATTAAATATTGATACAAATATGATACACACTGACCTATATTTTTTCAATATCGACATGCCATAATAACAATGCAACAATAACTCTAATATTTTATACTAAATATGTAGTGACATATAAATACCTTTAAGTAAAACAACTCCCTTTTCAATCAATCAGCCATACAATCACAAATTACTTGATAGACAAACACATTTGACATTAGATAAATTGTTAACCAACTAAAATTGTTAAAACTATCAAGCAATTAAATTTCCATTTCCACTATCATAACATGAAAAATAAACAATAAAATTAGAGAATTAAAGAGAACAATAATAAAATGATATATCTAAACTATAAATGATGAAATAAAACATGTACATATCACTCTTTGTTGCCATTACCCTGATTATCTTCCTCGTTTGGCATGATATCACTATTGATCTCAAAAATATGTTTAGATCTAGGGTTATGTCTTAATATGAAACACAAACCCCTATCTCACACATCCGAGTAACAAACACTTGGTTGCACTGTTTTGGAAAAACATAAGGCTCCTTAGTTTCATTCCATATCTTTTTAGAGTTGATACATATAAGCCCACTATCTTCCTTTACATTATTGCCGTCGAATGTGGCCCACCACTTGTACCTAAAAACAACACATTGGAAAGATGAGAAGTCCACTTGAATGATCTTTTGTATCTTTATGACATAACCCAATCTCCACCCCCCCCTATTAGGTTTTGATTGTGGTGTTTAGCATGACTAGATTTGTTGAACTGAACTTCCACTCCATAGTCTTGTGTAAGACATCCATCATCGACATTGTCGGTATGCCCATATGACCACATAGATGGGAACAAATTCACTTGTAAAAAAATGAACAAATGAAGTTGTCATATGTCTAATAACTCAACCATTAATATATAAAATATAGATGTTATAATTCAAAGTTGCATTATAAAGTTAAAAATGTACACAAAAATATCATTATTGCCAAGTTGCTACACCCAATCTCTATGTTTAGCACATCCTCCTTAGCAGGCGGGTAATAACTAGATGCACCATATTTCTCTCTAACTTGGTCACCAACCCAACTGTTGGGATAGATCATTAACATATTTTCTTTTAAATGATCAGGATAAGGCATTCTTCTACTGTTCAATCGTATGCATTATTTCCTGTTAATGTCCCATTTCCTGCTCTTATCTTCATACAATGTGACCCATGGCTGTGTTGCCTCCATGTTGTAAAGAGTGAATTGATTGATGGCATCAATTTCTGAATTCACTATTGTATTCATTAAATCAATTCAACATATAGTACGTTTGAGATCAAATATATATTATGAAGTTTATTATGAATAGTTACTATGTGTAAATGGGACGAAAGATAAGTGACTTACTCTTTATCATGCACCTTTTTCCTTTTGTTTAGAGTAGCTCCCCTTCCCTTTTGTCTTCATTGCATTCACCATCACAAATCGTCGTGCCTAGTGTGTGGTCAATTTGCTTGATGTACTCAATGGCATAATATAATCTCTTATATATTATAGACCCCTTGGGTTTTTCCCTTTGTCGAAAAAACCCCTTCAATTTTTTCATGTACCTCTCTAATAATAACATCCAATGACATGAGACCACTTCGACTAATTCAACCTCATCAACTAGGTGAATTACAATATGGACTTGCAAGTCCATGAAACGCGTTGGTAATTCCTTCCCAAACATACAAATAATCTCAAATATCTCTTGATGCCACCATGGAATGCTAGCCATGTGAATATCCTTTGATGTGATCCACCATAAAAATGCATATAGTTTAGATATAACACATCTCAGGTCCTCGGGAAAGTCATGGATTCACACACCCACACTTGAGAAAATGATATTGACACTACAAAGTGAACACATAAAAATTTAATTGCGTTTAACTTGTGGGGTAAAAGACGAAACAAAAGATGGTGAAATTATATCAATGAACAAAAAATTTGGCGCTCCAAGAAGATTTTGAAATCTTCATTCAAGAAGAGCATTCGTCTCTGGTTCTTTCTTTGGAGGCCCTAGTTGTTTTGTAGGTTTGTGAGCTGGTGCTAATATGGAGACAGAGGATTCACGTGCCAAGTGTTTGTGATCCTTTTGTAGACCTGGTTGAATTGTAGGATTGCACTACTGCTGTTCTGGGGACATAGAATCCACGAGCTAAGTGCTTGGATTTTGAAATTGTGAGAAGAGTCTTCCACTCTGGTTCACTTTCCTTGGAGGTCCTAGTATTTGCAGGATCGTGCTACTGATCTGGAGACTGTGGTTTGAGTCAAGTGCCTGTAACTTTGCAGGATTTTTGGGGTCTGTCTCATCTTTACGATCCTTGGCCTGTTTCGAGTGACATCTCATACAACCTCTGCTCAATTATCTTTCGGCTTTGGTTTGTAGGTGGCTTGGATTTAGGTTGTAGTTAATCGAGCTCAGGATTGCTGCTGACTGAGTGTCCCTTTGGATCTATTCTTGTTTCGGTCAAGTGATTGGGCGTTAGGGAGTATTTTTTCTAGGATTTTTAGTTATTTTTCGAACAAGAAAGATTGGTTTCTTAATCCTTTTCAGTTTTCTTTTGGTTGTGCGAGCATCCTGAACCATGTACTCCGGAGGGGATCCACCTCCACCTCTTCCTCCAGAATTTGATGCCTTCAAAATATTAGTTCCTCCTGCAGCAAGAGGAAGGGTATCTCTTTAGTGCAACAATTTGTGAAGAAAGTAGAAATTCCATCTGTCGAATTGCCTGCTGAACACTCATGTCAGATTGCTTTAAATCTATCTGAACGTTGTCTTATTGGGAAATTTATTGGTCTCTGGCCTTCTCCTAAGGAAATCGATGGATGGGTTCAACAAAATTGGAGGCCTTTGGTCACTGAAGGAATCCACAATCATTTGGTTGGCAGAGGTTACTATGTCTTTGTGTTTGATTTAGCTGAAGGTATAGATCTCAATTTTTGAAATGGTCCATATTTTATGGGTCCTTAGGGGCTCTATTTGAATAAGTGGACTCCTGACTTCGATCCTACTTAGGACGTTCCTTCAACCTTTCTTTTTTATGTTAGGATTCCCCATTTTCCCCTCCATTTCCAAAATTTAGAATCTCTGGAAACCATCAAGAATAAACTTGAAAAGTATATTGACAGGGCAGAAAGGAAAGAACAATATTCGTGTGCAAGAATTTGTGTTGAAGTAGATTTAGAGATTGGGCTGTCTGAGGTGATCAAGTTAACTGTTGCTGAATGGTCACATATTCATGAGCTTGATTACGAACAACTTCCATTCAAGTGCCACCATTTCCATGGATATGGCCACTTTGCTCGAAATTGCAAGAAAAAATCAGAAGAAGAAATTGTAAAAGAGAAGGCTGATCAATCGATTCATGTTCAGAAAGCAGGCACTTCCAGTCAAGATACTAGAATTAAAGGAAAAGAAGGAAATTCAGGGAATGGAGTCATTCCTGTTAAGAATAAGATTTATAAACCTCAAGCCGTGTCAAAAGTTTCAGCTTCATCAAATCCTTTTGTTGTTTTATGTCCCTATGAAAATCAGAATTATCCTGTTCTCGAAGAGGGTGAAGTGCATTAATCAGATGTTCACACAGATGAACGTGAAGTAAATATTGGGTCACAAGAACAATCTGGACCTATTATTTTTGAAATTCCTTGCGTCGATGCAATATTATAGGAAATTCATAAATCTCCTTCAGGCCCCATATCTTCTCCCTCCTACGCATAAATTCTTAAGAAGAAGCCGATTGATTCTTCTAGTTCCACGGAAGAAGATTCTATTGAGCAAATCACCAAAAAGGTAGGTAGGAAGTCTCGAAAGGAGATCAGAGAAGAAGAATATGAGCGATTAAAGATGCATAGTAGTCAGGCCACAATAGAGATGTCTATAGGCAGAAGTAAGTGGAATAGACCCCCAAAGGGAGGGCCAGGTCCCTTTTTCTTAGGAAAGCAGAAGCAGTGAAAGATCTATTGAGAATGGAACCTTCAGACATTCTCTTGCTTCAAGAGACAAATATTGAAGAGGAAGCGTTAATATTCTTAAGCAAATCAAAGTGGAAAAAGAATGCTGGCATGGCAATTAGTGCACAAGGCACTTCAAGGGGCCTCACTACCTTATGGTCTGAGGATTAATTTATTCTAAAAGCCTTGTTTTCTTCCCAACATTGGATTTATACAGAACTTCAGCATATAACTTGTAATATTTCAATGGCCCTCTTCAATCTTTATGTCCCAGTAAATCTTATCAAGAAAAAGGAATGCTGGATTTCTCCGTCACATTTTATAGAAATACACACTCCCATAAATATTATTGTGGCAGGGGATCTCAATATTATTTTAGACCCTAATGAGAAAAAAGGAGGTGTTCGGGGAAAAGATCCTCTTCAGGATTTTGTGGAGTCTTTGATTCATGCTTGGGACCTTCTTGATTTCAAACCCAAGAAAGGTCACTACACTTGGACCAATAACAGAGTAGGGGCTGCTAACATTTTTGCTCGTCTAGATACATTTCTGGTCCAAATATCTTTGATGGAGGGGAAAAATTTAATCTCTTCCAAAATCCTGCCCAAGTTAACTTCTGATCATCATCCCATCTCTTTGTTGTTTGAAGAAGAGGAAGATTTAGGTCCTATTCCATTACGATTCAGTCCTCTTTGGATTGAACGAGATGGATTCTGGGAAACCGTGACACAATCCCGGTCTTAGTTTGTTGATGGATCTCCCAGTTATGTATGGGAACAAAAACTCAAGTGAACTAAGTATGCTTTGAAAAGTTGGGTAAAAAAACCTCTCATGACTCCAATGAGCAGTAGGAAAGATACTGTGCATACTTTAGCAGAGATTCAGTTAAGTATGGAGGAGTATGATATTAGTTAATCTCAATTGGAAAGGGAGCAGTCCGCTCAAACAAACTCTTTCCTTTCTTTTCGCTAGGAAGAAGAGTATCTGTGTCTCAAGTCTCGTAGTCTTTGGTTGCAAGCAGGAGATAAAAATTATGCCTTCTTCCATAGACAATGCAGAGCTAGACTTTCTCAAAACCACATTTCAAAAATATATACAAGTGAGGGTGAAGTTATTAAAGGGCACTCACAAATTCAGCAGGCTGCCCATTTGCATTTTCAGCAATTGCTTACAGAGGACAATGTCATAGATAATGCAGTGAGTGCTGAATTTTTATCTAACATTACTTCTTTAGTCATTGCAGAGTTAAATGTTGGTTTAGTGAAACCGTTCTTAGAAAAATAAATAGTGGATGCTATATGGGATATGGAGCCGGATAAATCGCCTGGGCCAGATGGCTTTTCCATTCATTTCTACAGAGTTTGTTGGCAAGTTATAAAATCAGATATTTTCTGCATGATTTTAGCCTTTCTTAAAAAAGCCAAAGTGGGAGGATGTACTAATTATACCTTCCTTGCACTAATTCTCAAGGAAGTTAATCCAACAAATTTTGACAGGTTTCGACCTATCTCGCTATGCAACGCTTCATATAAAATTCTAGCCAAACTCTTAGCTAATAGACTTAAGCCCTTGTTGGGAAATTTAATCTCTCCACATCAGGGGGTTTGTTAATGGTAGGCATCTTGTAGACAATGTGATACAAGTGCAAGAAGCCCTTCACTCCAGCTTCCAAAGGAAGGATAAAGGTATGATCATCAAGCTATATATGAAAAATTCCTTCGACCATGTTAAGCTCTCCTTCCTCTATCAAGTGCTTCTCTCTTTTGGTTTTAGTGTGGAATTTGTTATTTTGATGAAAGCCTGCATAGATGGCCCTGGATAACGCCCCTTGTTAATGGTATACCTTCAGATTTTTTCCAAACCTCTAGAGGACTCTGTCAAGGGTGTCCTTTGTCACCTTTCCTTTATATATTCATGGCTGAATCTTTAAGTAGAAAACTTGTAGCTGAATTGGTAGCAGGTGCTATTCCAGGCATTAAGGAAATAAGAGGTGTGGATTCTATAAATCATGCTCTTTTTGTCGATGGATCTCTTATTTTGGGAGGGGCTTCATTAAATATTGCTCGGGCCTTCAATGAAATTTTACAAAATATCTGTTTAAGCTCAGAGCTTTGATCAATAAAAGAAAGAATGTTGTATATGGCTGATATGTAGATAATTTGAAAATTATTCAAATAGCTCGTTCCTTGGGATTTCCTGGATTTGATAAGTGGGACACGATCAAATACTTAAGGCTCCCATTAACCTTGGGACCAGGTCCTCCTTCGCTTTGGTTGGAAGTTTTGAGTAAATTAAAAGCCAAAATAGTATCATTGGGTGGCTAGTGGTTAACAAAGACTGAAAAGCTGGTTTTGATTAAGGCGATCCTTTCAACCCTTCCCATCTTCCAGTCTTCTTTGCTATTTTCTCCCAAGTCCATCAATGATCATATTTCCAAGCTTATCCAGGACTTTATTTGGAATGGTGGCAAAGGAAATCGAGATAAGATGCATTTGGTTAGCTAGGATATTCTCAAAAGACCTCTTTCGAAAGGTGGATTGAAAATTCATGATCCTGGATTGGAAAATATGGCCCTAGGAGGTCAAATCATTTGGCAGTTCTTTGTAGATAAAAAACATCCAGTAAGCAAGATTCTATGGATGAAATACCTTAAGGGATATTCTTTGAGAAATTTAAAATAAGAAAATACACCTACAGGTACAGCTATCTGGAACTTGTGTAGAAAATGTATTAATCATATTCAACAACAACTCTATAGAATCCTTGGAAACAGGATGAGGAACTTATTGTGGGAAGATAATATTTTAGGAAATCCTCCTCTTTCCACTTTAAACTTGTTAAATGAGATCAAGTTATGGTTAATTAAGAAAGGTCTTTCAGCTTGCAGACATCTTCTCTTGGGATAGCAATGGGAATTGGGTAGGTTGATCTTTTTCCAAAGATTCCATAACCTCTTCTCCTTCAGCAGAACTTGACGATCTCATCACTCTCAGGAATGGCTCTTGTCCATTGCTCTTTTAAAGATAAACGGGGATGGGATCGGACATGATTCTATTCAACTGCTCAAGGATTTTCGGCATTACAAACTTCTCAATCTTCCTTTTTAGCCCTTGCGCAATGGAAGTCTGTTTGGTCATCATTCAACCTTCCTAAGGTGAATTTCTTCACGTGGCTACTTATGCATAAAAAGGTATTTATAGGTGAAAGCTTGATTAAATGCGGATTTCATGGACCGTTTAGATGCTGTTTTTGCAAGTCTGCCTCAGAAACGTCAGACCATTTATTTGTAGATTGCGTTTTCACTCAGAAAGTGTGGGAGGTGGCTCTCCATGATCTGAACGTCACTGCTCCCTATCATATGGAATTAGTTCCATTGTTTATCTCATAGGAAGATCATATTCCTGAGATAAATGGGAAAAATGCAGATTGGAGTAAAGTCTGGCAAGCAATCCCAAAACGTATCTGGTGGAAACTGTGGTTGGCCATAAATGACTGTATTTTTAATAACATGTCATCGATTCCCAGGGACATGGCTAACAAATCGAAATCACTCATTTGGGTATCAGTCAGAAAATTAATTTCCAATTCCTCTCTAACTCCAGAGATTGTCGCATGGATGGGTTCCTTTGCGTTAGGGAGAAGGTCAATCAACTCCAAACGGTTGCCTTCTCCTTCCTAGTGCATGATAGTATGTGCTGTTGCCTTTCCATCATGGTGGAAGAGAACCTGCATTGCTACTATTTTCTTTGACAGTGCATCCAAGGGGAATCTTGGGATCTCAGGTGCTGGTGGGATGATTATTTCTCCGGACTGTTTGAGTGAAACCTGCTTTAGTAGGGGTTTAGGAACAAGTTTGAATAATCAGGAAGAAAGCTACAACCTTCATAAGGCATGCCAAATTGCAAAGGAGTTTGGTTACAAGTCAATTCAATTTTTTGGGGATTCAGAGCTTCTGATCAAATTGTTAAACTCCACAGATCATTTTAACAATCCTTCTTTGAATAAAATCCTACAACGAATCCAAAATACCTTGCAATACTTTCAAAGGGTTAATTCTTTCCATATTTTGCGAGATCTAAACAAACATGCATAATCTCTAGCAAATAAAGCTTGCTGCCGCCATAAGGAAAACTCAGTATCAAGGGAGATCCTAATATATTTCAACCGCTTCCTTAACTTAGTTTCATCAAGCAGTGATCTGCCATTGATGGAGAATGATTTTCAAAATTTCAGATCTCTGTAATAATTCTTGGTCTTCTGGAAGTATACCTTATGTTATTTTTGTAATTGGTTGATTAGGCAATTGCTATATCATACCTGGTTTTATTCATAAATAAAAAATAAAAAATTATCTGTTCGAGTTAAAAAAAAGACGAAAAAAAACATTTGTTTTACATACGCACCCTTAAAAAGTTCAAATGGTCATGGGTTTTTAATCCTAACAAATGTTCATATATAGTGAAGCAACACCATATAGTGGGCACATATAAAGAAGGCGCCTTCACACCCAATATAATTTCATTTTCCAAAGAAAGATCATATTTCTTCAAAACCCATGGGACATCACCTTCTTTAAACGACTAAGAGGAGCCAAACTCTCCTCTATTTTATTGTCTTGGATAATGCTAGTTTTTAGTATTTGAAAAAAAAGATCTCTCATTACAAACCAACATGTCATTTTGTTTCGATGATATGTGCCACCACAAATAATATGAATTATTTTCAATATATGCATGGGATCTATTAAGTGGACAATCTTAATATTCGCCCAATATGGGAGCTCATAAAATATTGATTTCCTTTTCATCCCAATGGGAATTTTCTCAACATAGGTGTCAAAGAATTTAGGATCATCAAACATAGGTTCCCCATTTGGATTGAACATTTATGCAATTTCCTTCTCATTCTCTTTGTTCATATGCCCTATGTGAATGAGTCAATGTCATCACTAATACAAAATGGGTGATAAGTGACTAAAAAAATTACAAAAAAGGGTGATTAATGACTAAATTCAGTCACATGACTGCTGGTCATAAATTAGAAGTCACTTATCACCCAACCAAATTGGTCATTTATCACTTAGCCATAAATTGTTTGAACTGCTTCATGAGTTGGTCATATATTAAGTCATTTATTTAATCATTAATTGTTAGTATTTGATCATTTATTTTGTCATTAATTGTTATTTATTTAGTCATTGATTGTTGTTAATTGGTCATTTATTTAATCATTGATTGTTATTAATTGGTCATTTATTTATTCAATGATTGTTGTTAACTAGTCATTTATTTAGTCATTGATTGCAGTTAACTGATCATTTAATTAGTCATTAAGTGCAATTAACTGGTCATTTATTAAGTCATTGATTGTTGTTAACTGGTTCTTTATTTAGTCATTGATTGTTCTTAACTGATCATTTATTTGTTCATTGATTGTTGCTAAGCGATCATTTATTTGTTCATTGACTGTTGTTAAGCGATCATTTATTTAGTCATTGATTGCTATTATCTGGTCATTTAATTAGTCATTGATTTCTGCAGATAGGGCACAGAGGAATCGAACCACCAACCTCCTGCCTGTAAGGCATGTGCTCTTCCATTGAACTAGTACCCTTCAAATATCTGAACACTTTTTACCATATAAATTCAAATTGTTAGAACTTGTGATGTAATTAACAACTATGTTGGATGGAGTATTGCAAATCCAATAAAGGTGTTGAACATCATATTCCAAATTAACTATGGCAATGGAAACAAAATGAAAAGTTATGCATGTCCACCCTATTAATGCTTAACACCGACATGTTTTGAAGTGTCATAACATGACGCCAGAGACGAACCTTTTTTTATGTTCATGTCACGTCCATACCTTATTTTGTCATTTTCTCTTTAATATGACCCCTTCGATAGAATTGCATAGTTGCACCTTATGCGTCATCATATTGTGGTTGAGTCAAGTATAGGATATTTGTTGTCTTTTTGTTTGGACATTGTCATGTTGGGTAGTCATTGTTAGGATTATAATCCTCCCTTGTCCAATTTGGTCATTTATGTCTAAATCGAGAGTCCTTTTAGTCTATTTTTAGTCACTAGCACCATTGGGTCCACTTGGCCTAATTGGGACATATGTACTAATTACTAAAGTGCGGGGAACACTAATTGAGGCCAACTACCAATGATTGCACTTGCATGCATAAGTTTAGGAGCCTCCTAGATCAATCCCTAGAAATTAGGAGCCATTGGGAGTGTCGATACCAACCTCCATTAGTTGAGTTCAGTTGGTGACTAGTCAAGCTCAGTTAGGAGTCAGTTACATTTAGTTCCAATTCCCTACATTCAGTTCTATTCAGTTAGCGCTAGGATTGCATGGCTGCATGCAGGTGAGGCACATTTACTCACCTACCTCAGTCAGTTAGACTAGTTAACACTGAATTAGACATTTGAGTTTGGATTTTGAACTTCGATGAACTCCAATAATTATTTAGACAAGGTCAGTTAACCATTCAATCAAGTAGAATCCAACCAATTTGAATTTCCTCACATGGATTCGAATTGCATGAGGCTATTTAGCCATTGTACTTCATTGTAATTAATTATCTAATTACTTTTGATTAATGAAAGCATTCACAGTTGCAAGTATTTTTGCACTGTTTCATTCTTCAATTGATGAGTAAATTGTATGATATATCTTGTGAGTTGTGTGTTGGTCCACAGCTCTATGTGCTCAATTTAACATGGTATCAGAGAATAGGTCTCAGGTATCAGAGCCTTGGTAGGACAAGGAATTTATCCTACTACAGATTCATACTTGGATCATTTTTTTTGAGCAAAATTGCTCCTTCCGGTACTGCACCGGAAGCGGAGAATTTACCACTTACTATCCCAAGTTAAGGAATTGTTGATCAAGCTTGCTTGATTAACTATGCTGGGTGTGAAGGGAATTCCAAAAGTGCAGGCTGTCGACCTTATTTTGTCTATTTGATTGTGTGATTTACTGGTTTATCAGTCTCCTTCACTGCATTCGCTACAAGCAGCTCAGTCTCCTTCACTGCATTTGCTACAACATCTCAATCCTCTTCTTTGCATTCTAAATGGCTCCTCCAATGGAGCTTCTCACTCCTTTCAACTACCACCAGTGGAAGGAGGACATGGAGATGTAGCTATGCTCCAAAAGACTCTTCAGACTCACAATGGAGACAGAGATAGAGCCAACTCATTATATTGACAAAGAAAAGTACCGGAATAAGCTTGATGAAGCATATGGATGCTTGTGCTTCTCAATTTCTCAAGATCTTCTCTTCCACATCAATGGATTGAAGACTCCCAAGCAAGTTTGGGATAAGCTTTCTTCCTTATTTGACAAGCAGGATGATCTGAGGATCTATCAGCTTGAGAATGAGCTGATTTATCTTCATCCAGCCAATTTCAAAACGCTAAATGACTTCTTCACCAAATTCAAGAATCTAGTGTTCTAGTTGAAGATGTGCACGGTTGAGAAGGAGGATGATCAAATCATCCTTGCCATTCTTTCAAAACTTGGCGTAGACTATTCAGTCTTTGTATCAACATTTCATTAAGTGAAGCTCACTACTCCAAATTGGAGGATGCCTACTCTAAACTCCTTCATTGAATCTCTCATTGAGGAGCATGACAAGTTGATCCAAATGGGGATCATTCGATCTTCCAGAGATCAAGCACTAGTTGCAGGAGGACCTAAGGTAGTGAATGATAAAGGGAAGTAAAAGGATGAGTCTCCCGTGGAGAAAGAGCAGTCAAATGAGCCTTCAGGTTCAAAGAGGAGCAAGAAGAATGGAAAAGGAAAGACACTTTGTTCTTATTGTGGAAGGGGATTTCATCCAGAAAGGACATGTATGAGAAGAACAATTGATGAGATGGCTCTTCTTCTGAAGAAACATAACATTACTGTAACTTCTAGCGCAAGGAAGGCTAACCATAAAGAAGAAATTGAAGAACATGAAGAGACATGCCATGCACTGAAGGCTAGCTGCTCAACAACACATGCCTTCCTCATTGATTCTGGAGCTTCCAATCATATGGTTTCATCCAGAGGATCATTCTCTTCCTTGAAGTATTTTGATGGTCTTAGTATTCAGATGGGAAATAACAGTAAAATTCAAGCCAAAGGGAAGGGTTCTATCAAAATTGAACATGGAAAGTTAAAAAATGTGCTTTATGTGCCCTCCTTAGCTGCAAATATGTTATCTGTATACCAGATGACTCATACTGGCTCTCCAAAGCGAGTGATATTTGGTCCTGACTCAGTGGAGATCACATATATCTCTATTGGGAGCATCATAGTGAAGGGTGCTCCAAATCATGCCTCCAAGGCATATGAATTCTCACACTTCATGCCATTTTTAGAACAAGTTCACTCTCAACAGCCGCTTGCAAGGGAAGGTAAAAACATTCCATCTATTTCTTTTTCAGTTTCCACTAGTATTGCAGATCCAATACCTACTCCTAAGCGGGAAGCTAGGAAGATGACTGCAAATCCATCTGACACTCAGAAGACTAAGAAGCTTACGCTATGTCATGCAATCTTACCTCCTTCAGAGAGATGCAACAAACTCCCTGTAAGATGCTACATGAAAAGGGATCCTCAATCACACTGCATTTAGAAGAATAGAGTGGATCATACACGTCTTCATCTAGAAAGAGGATACATTCCTCCTTCCTTCCATCATCATTTTGGGAGAAGATGGAGAAGTCTACATTCCAAGCCCCAGGATACCTGTGCACAGAACATCATGCATGCTGCTTCGCTACATCACAGAGATTGCAGCAACATATTTTCAAGTTTTTCAAACTTGAATCTTGATTCTATCTGCTTAGTTAAAGGGGGGGATTTTTTCCCATGTGGTTTTTTCCCCAGCTCCTTGTGTTGAGCAGTTACTTTACTTGCTGAAATGGGTGACCTATGGTATTAGTTACCAGGGCCCACAAATTTTCCAAGTTAGCATTCAGGGGGGGTATTAGGATTATAATCCTCTCTTGTCCAATTTGGTCATTTATGTCTAAATTAGGAGTCATATCTAAATCGATAGCCCTTTCAGTCTATTTTTAGTCACTAGCACCATTGGGTCCACTTGGACTAATTGGGGCACATGTACTAGTTACTAAAGTGTGGGGGACACTAATTGAGGCCAACTTCCATTGATTGCACTTGGATGCATCAGTTTAGGAGCCTCCTAGATCAATCCCTACAAATTAGGAGCCACTGAGAGTGTCGATACCAACCTCCATTAGTTGAGTTCAGTTGGTGACTAGTCAAGCTCAGTTAGTAGTCAGTTACATTCAGTTCTAGTTCCCTACATTCAGTTCTATTCAATTAGCGCTAGGATTGCATGGTTGCATGCAGGTGAGGCGCATTTACTCACCTACCTCGGTCAGTTAGACTAGTTAACATGAATTAGACACTTGAGTTTGGATTTTGAACTCCGATAATGATTTAGACAAGGTTAGTTAACCATTCAGTCAAGTAGAGTCCAACCAATTCGAATTTATTCACATGGATTTGAATTGCATGAGGCTATTTAGCCATTGTACTTCATTGTAATTAATTATCTAATTATTTTTTATTAATGAAAGCATTCACAGTTGCAAGCATGTTTGCACTGTTTCATTCTTCAATTGCTGAGTAAATTGTATGATATATCTTGTGAGTTGTGTGTTGGTCCATAGATATATGTGCTCAATTTAATAGTCAAAAACATTGTGTTTACCTCACTGTGTTGATCATCGACATATTTCATTTTCCAAATTCTGAGTTCGTATGACCCTTTCACCAATCTGGCAAAGTTTCAACAAGTTAAAGTGCTATCGTCTTGTCAGTTAAAATTTTCCAGTTTTGCATCCATGAATAAAATTTCCAAACATTTCCATTGTCAGTATTGTCATCGTGACCAAACTGAGAAAGTTAATATTCTCCTTCATGCGCCTCTTTGCAAAAATTCACCTATGTCCATGGTTGTGAAATAAAAAAGCTATTTTTCCCATTTTTTCCTATGGTCCTAAAAATTCCCTTTTCTTTCATCCAATTTCATTCCTTTTCCTAATTATCTATTCCCTATATCCCCATTCAAAAGAAAATAAAACAATATTATCATATATATGCCCATGTTCCCTATTCCTATTAATCCTCACCCTTTTATCTTTTCCAACCCTCTTTTCAAAATTAATTCCCTAACCTACAATTTAAACGTCTTTCTTCTTCATTAGGTTGAACACAAGATTGTTTCATTCAAGCATAAATTATCGTTTAATAAGCATTATGTATGTGCTTGAAGAGTTTCATTCTCTTGTATGAATTTCCACACCAAAATAAATGGGTTGCTATGCATGTACTCTCAACTTATTTTACAATTATATTCCAAAACTAAGTGATACACATATATTTCAACCGTATATATA
>LPNX010786772.1:263724-333286 GCA_001517045.1 Pseudotsuga menziesii
TATGAATGAGGACAAACTAAGAAATCTAAACTCCACTGTCAGTTCCAGAATTAATAATGGAAACTTCAAACTCTTTACTTAATTATGTATCTTTAAGCGACATGCAAGAATGCATGTGAATCATACATAAGAGAAAGAATTATTCTTTTATAATATATATATATATACACACACACACACACACACACACACACACACACACACACACACACACACACACACACACACACACTGATTTTTACTTACTCATTGCAAATAAACTTTCACCATATACGTTTATAATTCCGGATCCTTAAAAGACATGCAAAAATGCATATGAATCATATATAAAAGAAAGAATTATTCTTTTATATAATATATATATTACTTACTCATTGCAAATAAACTTTCACCTTATAAGTTTATAATTTTGGATTAAAAAAAAAGGCATGCAAGAATGCATATGAATCATACTTAAAAGAAAAATGTAGGTAGATCATATGAATCGCGGCCAATGATTGTTTACAGAGTTAAGGATCCACATTTCATATTTGTTTAAAATAAAATGCAAGAAAAGGTTTTTGTTCTCCCATTATCGTAGGGTCATGATCTCCATAAACAAATTCAGATCTTTTTATTAACAAAACACAAGCAAGGTTTTGCACATTAAGGAAACCATAAGTATATATTCCATATCTTGAAATGGTAGACAAGATTTAACATTTGAACGATGGTTTTTCCATAGACAAAAGTAATAAATTGCATACCACGATTCAATCAAACAGTTTGTACTTTAATAAAGGTAAATGATAGAAACTACAATATCTTTGCACTTGCAAAGACGAAGATTAACAATAGAATCCCCAATATCTTTGCACTTGCAAAAACCAAGATGAACACCAAATTGCGTGGGCAGATGAATTAGCAATAAGCCACAAGCCATGAACTGAATCTGGAAGACATCTATCTAATAATAAGGAGTTAATGAACGAGAGTACCAGTGTCTGCAAAATAAATCGATTTGTCAAACGCGGGTAAAGGCCCCGGGTTACTTTAGCTGATGTGTATGGTTTTATAACTGAACTGCCATAACTGCATTTAGGTATCCTTACAACATCACAAAACCCTAGGGTTTTCGAGACACTCCAGGTGATATACTCAACATAAAACAACAAACCCAGCACGCATCAAATCAAAATAAAAACGCAGGAATGCACACAGAGGAAACCATACAGTGGCGACTCCATACAGAACACCAAGGCAGAGATAATCGCTCTGATACCAACTGTTAGCCAAAACTTTTGATTCTGAACAAATGTAGAATAATAAACTCTGAAACAGAATCAAAATATAAATGCTAAATAGATCATACCTCCAGCCATTGATGCTACTTGTCTTGCTGTAGAAGTTTTCCCTGTTCCACTCCTTTTAGCTTCCTGTACGGTACTTCCAAGCTCTGCTTTCTCTTTCTTGATGGTGTAAAACTGAAGGGGATTGAGAATATGAGCTTGGGGACCAAAAGGGGTTTTAAATAGCCAAGCTTCCATCAAGCTTCTGATGGCTATGTGTCAAAAATTGCACAAATCTAGGTGATGGACCACTCCAAAAGCTTCCAACAAGAAAACAGTTGCCAAACCAAATGAACCGTCGGCAGTTTTGAGGAGCCCCTGAATGGATGCAGATGATGAACCGTCGGCAGCTGAAGGGATGCACATGCGGGAGCTTACAACCCCATCATAGATATCTTGCTGTCATTAATTAAATAGAACCTCGACCTACAACGTCTAGGTAATGGAAGTTCATTTCAAGCCTAGTGACCATCTCCACTTCGCTTAGAGAAATTGATGAGATTTTTACACACAGGTGGACATCTAATTCCCAATTCATGGGAATTGATTGATTTAACCTCCTAACGATTAACCATTGAACTTCAATTTCAAACTCAAAAATATTTAAAAATTCAGGAATAAAAGATTTCGAATAAATTTCATTTCATTAAGAAAGACCACGTCATGGTTTTTGTCAAATAAACGCTGTTTATTATAGCTTATTATTATTATGAGATTTTCTTATTTGTGGGATAAGGGACTTTTTAAAGTTATGATTAAGCTAAACATTAATTTGGTATATGAGACCCTCTTATTCTTGGGGCAAGGGATCCCTTTGAAGGTTTACATACTCCATCCCGTTTGAATTTGAACTAATAACCATAAAGATTATAATATTTTAAAGTTTATATATTGTTGTGAGACACATCTCTTAATTAATGTGAAACTTCTTCTTCTTCTTCTTATTACAAATACATAAATAATGTATGATTTTGTTGTCATCACAACATACCTATGCCACTTTGGGAAGACCTAAAGAGTAGTCAAGAATCCTTAAAAGGGTGCAAGTGAAAAAATAGAGCAAGATGTCTTCTCTATTATGATGTTCAACAATTACTATACTCACAATCAAAATTAATGAATTCAACGAAATAGTTAAACTATTAAAATTAATGATTTCAAAGAAAAAGTTAAATTATCCAATTTCAATAAGATTAAATTGAAAAATAGTAAGTTGTTGGTTTGTTATCCTATTGAACTATATTTGCCATAAATTTAATTTCATTGTATGGATTTCCATATGATATCCTAATATAAGGTTGAAAATTAAACTCATTGATTATGTCCATGTAGGGATATATAACGCCCACGAGGATCTATTAATCTTTGTTGTACCTACACTTTTTTGTCGATATGCAAAGTTTTTCATGATGTGATTGATCTCGAGTGCCATCCGACACTTCTCTCGGTCTCATGTCAGTGGAATTTACGTAAAATGTACAACGTCTCATCCTCTTCTTTAGTTACGACTGTATCTACATTTACAGATTCAATGGATGCCAAAATTTATTCAATCAACCCTCCTACACAATATCAAATATTTTCCTTAATTTTGTGTCCTTGTTCTTTTCCATAATGTATGGCAATCACAATTGCCAATAACAATGACCGAGGGTTTTCAATTTACTCATGAAAACCTCAAGTTCCTTCTTTCTTATATTTCTTTAATTTTTCCCTTGCAGAGGGTTTTGTCATCATTGAAATGGTCGCTTTAGGATTTGAAGTCACTTAGAAGATGCAAAACTCAACTTTGTTACGAGGCTTTTTTTTATTCCCTTTCTTTTGAACTCTCTTTTGGCATATTTGTATAGGTTTTAGTTAAGTGCAAGATTTTGAAGGTACGACTTCTTCAAATTCGCTCAAAAGCAGTTTTCCTTGAAGTTCTTTGGACGAGAATTTTTTTCATGTAAAGATCGACTTTGGATATCTTCTCTATGGACACAAGTTACGTTAAAATTTATGAAATTGTAATAATTTTATTACAATTTCATAAATTTTAACTCTATAGATGGATTTAGAGTCCCCCTTAGTCATTGCAAATAATAATTAATTAGTCATTGCAACAGACTGATTAGGTCTCTTACAATTACAATATTGACATATCTAGAGTCGTATAAAAATATATATTATATTATGTATAGATATTCTTAATTTGTGTGTGAGGTATATGGAAATATTAATTGATTAGGACCTCTTATATAATTATTAATTTAGATCGCCTAGTCATATTTTCAATCCCACAATTAAATTATTCATATTTTATATCCCATGACTAAATTAGTATTTTTTATTTGTGATCACTTAAAATTACTCCAATTTGGTCATATTACACTTTTTTTTTCCTGGAAAAAAAATATAATTTTATTTCATCAGTTAAGAACAAAATTACATTATGTAGATTCACATAAATGTGAATTGCTGCTCAAAAATGGAACTTTTGATGAGACATCTGAGTCTTCTTTTAATATTCAGTAAGAGCTTTAAAAACTCGCTACGGTTTACATCAAAATTTTACCAAAAAAATACTGTCCGAGGAGACAATTGTTTGCAGTAATATAAGAAGAGTATCCATAGTAACTCCACGAGAGTATCATAATCCTGAATATAACAAAAAATAAATATAGATACTGATAGTAGACTGTGATGACCAGTCAATGAAGGGACTATGATAGTATTCTTGAGTCAGGCCCTCCTCGAACTCCTTCACTTTCCAGGTCCCCAAGGCCATTTGCAACCCTTCCTTTGAGGCTTGGTCCACCATTTGGTTATTTTGTTTGTAAACATGACGGAAGGAAAAAGAGTCAAAACCAAGAAGAACCTCCCTTATAATAGATAATAAATCGACAAGCCTAAGATTCCTGCACTACTGAATGCCCCTAAACCAATCATTCACATTCATAGAGTCACCAAAGACATTAATAGCTCTGCAACCTTGCTTTGTTGCAAATATAAGAAGAAGTTTGAGGCTCATAAATTAAGCAAAACTATTTGTACCCCCCCCAAACCAAAGGTAAGTTCAAATAAATGACTGTGAGATAGAAAAAGTAGTGCTCCTCCCCCACACAGATCGTTCTGTGCCTCCCCATCAAAGAATACCCACGGGTTCTCCTTATCAATCTCCAAATACAGAACCTATCTCTGATTTACAACCCTGATGTGATGTGGATAAGCTGTAAAGATACCAATAGACATAGCACTAGTGATTTCGGGAGTGCTTGCTTTCTCTTGGAAAATAAGGGATTTACCGGTCAACCAACAACCCCAAATAACTAAGAGAGGCAAAGGTTTAAAATTTTTCTGAGTAGTAGACACCCACCAGGTATCCCAAGATTGCACCATCGATAACCCTTCCCACCGACATGGAAAGCCTAGTAATCTCATGCATTCCAGCCACACCTCTTTCATATAAGGGCAGTGAAGAAATAGATGAGTGCAATATTCCATTTTAGACTTGCACAACACACACCAACCATGCCCTTGAAAAACTTCTTTTTTGTAAATTATCCCAAGTAGGGGCCTTAATTTCCAGAACACACCACATAAAGAGACGAGTCTTTAGAGGGTAATTTAGTTTCCATAATTTCTTCCACCACCACTCCCCTTCCACTTGAATTTTGTTTGCACTCAACATAATGTATCTTGCCTTGGGAGTATAGACACCTCGAGGATCAATGTCCCAAACCAGTTCATCAACCATCTCATTAAGTCGGATTTGAGCCTTGCTTAATTCCCCCATTAAAAGCTCCAAGGCACTCTCATCCTGATCATCCAGACCAAAATGTGAAGCCCTCCTCCAATTCTGAACCCCTAAACTTCTGTGAACTAGATCAACCAATTGATATAGATAGAATATCCCCCTCTGCCTGAGCTCCTCAATCGTGCGCCCCAGGAGAATGTGTTGTTGAACACTACCCAACCAAGGGTCCTCACCAATTCTTAATTCTCTACCATTACCAACATGCCAAGCCAGATTTGATTCCAAAATATGAAAAGATTGAACCATTTCCTTCCAGATCACCGACCCCCCCATGGGACTTCCCAGGGTTCCTAATCCAATCCTCAATGGAACCAGGCCAAATATATTTCTGTGCTATCACATGGGTCCAAAGATTGTCAGTTGATATAAGTTGCCATCCACCTTTTGCATCCAGGGCCTGAGCAAAGAGGAAGATATTTTTCAGACCCCAACCACCCAATCCTTTAGGCACAACAATCCTTTTCCATCCTACCCAAGGGGTTACCTGGGTTTCCTTCTTCCCACTCCATAGAAATCTGAAACATGTCCAACGAGCATCTTCTAGAATGCCTTTTGGTATCCAAGAAAGAGACATCTAGTATACAGGGATTGCCTCTAAAAATGACTTAACCAGCACCAATCTACCAGCACGAGAGAGCCACTTATGGCTCCAAACTCTCAACCTCTTTTCTAGTTTTTCCAACAACCACTTCCAATCTGACTTTTGATATTTATTTGGTTTTAGGTGAAAACCCAGATACTTTAAGCCTGAGTCCAAGCTAGCAGGATTAAAAGGAAAAAGTATGTTGAGTTCCAGCTGCTCCTCAACTCCTAGAAGATGTGTGGTGAGGGTTGACTTTCCAACATTAACATCCATCCCAGTGGCCTTAGAGAACAGATCCAAAATCTCCCTAAGGGTACAAGCATCCCTCATTGAACCTAGACAAAATATTAACACATCATCCACAAAGAGAAGATGGGTGATGGACAGGTTTTGGGAATTTTTAACACCATTCAAATTTCCTTGACGTTTGGCCTCTTTTAAAGCCCTGCTTAAACCCTCCGCAACCAGCAAGAATAAGAGTGGAGACAGGGGACAACCCTGTCTAAGCCCTCTTTCAGCATGAAAAAAAGGGGAGGCCGCCCATTAATCAAAACAACAAATGAAATAGTAGTTACACAACTCATAATCCATCTTATAAAACCAATACCAAAACCAAGGTGGGTCAGTAGCATACAAATATACAACCAACTTACTTTATCATAGGCCTTGGAGAGGTCAATTTTCAAAAATGCCCCTTTAAGTTTCAAAGTTTTCATACCGTGGAGACCTTCTTGAGCAACCTCAATAACTTCATGGATTTTTCTGCCTTCCAGTAAGCCAAACCCTTCCATAGTGATATGTGCCGAAAGAACAACCTTGAGCCTTTTAGCAATAATCTTCGACACCACCTTGTAAATACAGTTGCAGAGAGATATGGGTTGAAAATCCCTCAAGGAAATGGGATTGTCTAATTTAGGAGTCAAATCAATGAAGGTCGAGTTAAAACTAGCAGGGATCCTCCCTGAGACTCTGGTATCTTCGACCACCTTCAACAAATCCAATCCCAATAGATCAAAAAGTGCCAAAAAGAATTCAACCAACCAGCCATCTGGCCCTCGGATTTTGTCTTTTTGAAAGCTATGAAGAAATTCCTTCAGTTCCTCTTTCGACACTTCTTCCATCAGAACCCTGTTATCCTCCTCCACCACAAATATCAGAAATAACTGAGCAACTCTGATAGATTCTATAATAAAGTCCTGTAAGGGAGTAGTAAACATGGCCTTAAAATGATCAACACCAACCTTCACCATCTCCTCGAAGGAGGTTCACTCAATACCTGTCATGTCAGTCAAGCTCTAGATAGTATTAGCTTCCTTCCTTCCATTTGCGTAGAAGGGAAATTGTTTTGTATTATCCTCCCCACATTCCAACCAAGTCACCCTGCTCTTGAATCTCCAAGTTTCCTCCTTTTCCAACATAAGTGTATTCCTTCTGCCTTCCAAACAAACCAGATCTGCCTTTGATTCTTCAGTCAACAATCCCCCTCCCACCCCTTCATAAATCACTAGAAGTTCAGCTTCCACCTACTTTAATTTAGCATCCTCCCACCGCCTCTTCTCCACAGACCACTCCTTTATGGCTCCCTTCAAAAGTTTGATGTTGTCAGCAAACTAGAAAGCAGCAGTACAAGGTATCTCAGGGTTGAAAGGGTTCCACCTAGAATATATTAAAGTTATGAAGGATTCATCCTTGAGCTAGATCTTATTGAACCTGATAGGACTAGGAGGCCTATTAGGCCCTTTCTTTAATTCCAGAAAAATGGGAAAATGGTCCGATGCTCCTCCACTCCCCACCCACTGCTTGAGTTGAAAGAGTCTGTCCACTAATTGTTCTACCACCAAGAAATGATTAATCCTCTTAGCCACTCTTCCTTTCCAACACTTATTATTCTCCAGGTTGGTTTGAGCTTGATAGGCTCAATATCCAACAGATTCTTCTCCACTAGCTTCCTAGTGAAATAACTAGTCAATAAATCTGCACGAGCATGAGGCCCCCATACTCCTAAATGACCCAGAGAGAAATTTAGATCTCCTCCCAAAATCATAGACTCCCCAACCAATAAGGGGCTATTGAACAATGAATCTCAGAAGGGTATCCTATTGAGACAGGGCCCATAAATGTTGAAGATAGTAAAAGATTCTCCTAAATCTAATGCCATAAAATTTATCCCAAGAACCAACTCCATACCCCAATAGTTCATGTAATTTATCGATATTTCATCCCACCCTACAACCAAACCACCAGAACGTCCCCTAGAATCCAGAGTCTCAAAGGTCCACCTCAGAAACCAACATTCCAACCTTTCTTTAACATCAAAACCTACGCCTAAAGTCTCTTGTAACATTATAACATATGAATGCTCAAGAGTAACCACCTGTTTGAGAGCTGATCTTTTACGGGGACAAGCAAGACCCTAAAAATTAAAAGACATAATTTTCATCTACGACACTTATTTTGGGCTCGCACCGCTTTAAGTTCCTGTTTAATTGATAATTGCTTCCCTTCCTGTAGATCCTTCCTAGCCTTGGACTGAGCCTTAGCCATAAAGGATTTTCTACCCCTTCTTTACCCTAGTGTATTCCCTTCCCCAACCCACCCACGGCTTTCTTGGCACTAGATCTCAGGAAATAACCAGAATCCGAGGACTCTGGAGGAGAGAGGTAGGGGTCATTTTCAGAAATGATGGGATCAGGGTCTAGAGTAAGAGGTAAAACCTCTGAGGGAGCAACAGGTAAGATGAAAAGGGGGGAAGGGGAGAAAGGAAAGGGGGGAGACAGAGAGAGCTTCCTTAAACCTTCCACCCAATCCATTCCAGATAAACTTACATTACTCAGAAAAAAATTAAAGGATGAAGAGAGGGGAAGAGAAGTAATACTCGAGAAAGGAGTCCCCATCAACTGTTGGAACTCCACCATCCACCACCGGTGGAGCAACCAAAACCTCCTCCTCTTGGCTACTGTTATCCACCTCTTCACTAGCAGGCTCACTTCCAGGATCTAGAGAGGATGAAGGTTGAGATGAGGATAATCTAGAGCCTTCCTATACCCTTGAGCCTTTCTCCTTTTCACCTCTTTATTGATGCTGACCGTTAAGAGTGTGCAAAGGGAGTCTACACTATGCTGCAGGATGTCCATAGGCATGCAGTCTACGACATCTGAAAGGTACATTTTCATAATCCAACAATTTCTTAATCACATATGACCCCCAATTGAGACACATGTCTTCTGCAAGCCCCTCACCGACATTAATATTGACCAGTATTCATGCAAATTGTCGTTGTTTGGTCTCCACAAAAGAAATATCAACTTCAAGGAAGGTCCCATGGAGATTACCAATATTACACAGATGTTCTTTCGTCTAGTAGTGAAGCAGAAACCCTAACAATCGCACCCACCGAGGCACTGTATCCACTCTTTCTCAACTGGCATACAAAAAGAGTGCCAAGGTTTGAGAAGGAGCGAAGTATGATCCGCGGCCCAATTTTGATTCAAAACTCATTGCACATCATCTCCTTGCCTGAAATTGAAAGCATACCACCCCCACGTGAGGGTCACAACCTCCGGCACATACCCAATAACTACACTCCAATTCGCTTTAGCCCACAAACCAGTGTGTTGAGGGCAAAGTTACTCCCCATGGCCCTGCCCACCAAAGTCCTGTTCGTCATAAGTAAATCATGCTCCAAACCAATATCCTCCCCCAGGATGTAGTTGACCGCCACCTTCTTCAATTTCATCCAGCTCTTCCTATTTCTTTTCGCTGGACCCCTCCTGGGATCCTTATCATCCACTTTACTGCTAAGGCCCGAGCCCTTATCCCCCCCACCACCAGAGCTAGGGAAATCACTCTTCATAGGATCCCTAATGTGACCAGACAGTGCTCCCAAAACATCCCCCCTAGCCGACCCACCACCCGATCCACTCCCCAACAGTACAAAACGCCCCACGCCTCTGGAACCATCGACCCCCAAACCTTCACTAAAGGCCACACTGCCCCGAGCCTTCACAACAAAAACCGATGGCTAACCAAAAATAGCCTGACCACCCACAACATTCCATCCAGGCCTCCCTAATAGTTCCACCAAGTGGTTTTCCCCTGAGTAAACCTGACAGTCCTCTTGAGGCATTGACGAAGAAAACCAAAAAACCAAAAAATCAGAAGCAGAGAAAACTGCCTCCGTTTGTACAGGATGAGAGAATGCTAAAACCGTTTTGTCAAATCTAAGATGTGGAAAACCTTCCACATCCCCCAAAACCTTTCCACCCGAAAACCTACAAATTTCCCTCTCCTCCAGTTATTCGTTGGAATAATCCACCAGGTCGCAGTCAGCCATGCTGTCAAATAACAATAGAATCTAAAAAACCACTAGGAAGACAAGAAACCGTAGCAGTAAAAACTGACTGCTACCATCTTTCGGAAGTAAAAATGATCAGTAAATCCGGCCCCAACCCTAGCAACCCCAAACAATAGAAGGTAAAAACCCTAGTTTCATGCAACCAACAGATGCATAGTCCTCCACGGTAACACCAAAATCCATGCCTCTGTTAGTGGCGTACGACCTGACACCCTCCCAGAAACCCTAGTCGCTTGACCATCTGGTCATATTTCACTTAGAAACACTGTGGTGACATATGTTTTTGGTGGTTTAGTCATTTATTTCACACGGTGACCAATTTTTTTGGTCCTTGGTCATTTGTCACCATTTTTCTACTAGTGCATTATTTCAAGCCTTTGAATTCTCTCTGCTTTACTATTGAAAGCATATGTTTCTCTTTTATAAGGGTGGTCTTCTAGGAGGAATACTTTTGAGTAGTCATACATCAGTTTTCATAGAATGTCCACAACATTTACATCCATGATACCCTTTTGTTACAAGACCTACGATGTTATGGTATACATAACATGTTAGTGTTGAAGATCAGTATAGTTGTGCTGAATTAAATGTGCCATAAATATTGTTACGAATAAAACAAATTGAACAACATGTTTACTAGACCAAACTACTAATCATGGTTAATTATGTGTGGTGTATGCACATATACCATATAACGTAAAACTCCTCTATGTTGGGATGGGTCTTGATACATTGTGTACCTTTATACATTCTCTTAATTCCTTCTTAAGTTCAAACAATGTGCATATGTCACTATAGTTTTCAACCCTTATTCAACTTGACTCTTGAGATATATGAGGCTATTTTTCCCTCATCCTCATTGGTATCTCTCCTGTCTTATGCCTTTCAAAAGCATTCAAATAGCCAAGTCCCATGTCTAAGAATTTAATGTGTGTAGCATTATGACAGTCAAAACTGACCTTATTTAAACTTATTGATGTGTGTGATCCTTCCAACCTCTCACTTATGTCCTTACTAGAATGAATTTGACTATTTCCCATAGAAATAATCACATTATCACTATCCTTTGTGCCTTCAAATTTCATGTGTGTTTTGATATGCCCAACTAGCGAAGGATATTCTTGTCTATGGGCCAAAAAGGATGGAGATGTATATACAGTATTCCTCATTCACCGTAGACCTTGAAGCATTTAGTACTACTCCCTAACTAAAATTGTCCTCGTTAGTTCCATTTATATGAGACTCCTAGTCATTGGAGATGATCAAAGAATCATCCCAATGTTCATTAGAGAGAATTTGAGGTAAAAAATGGGCCTCCTAAGAGATGTACTACAAAAATATAAGATATATTAAAATATTATGAGTTAGGGGTTTTATGGGGTAGGTATATATGACAACTCATCTCCTACACTACTTTTTATGCACAATATAAATAACCATGGTTGAGTTACTTTTCTAAATTGACTATAAATAAAATTAATAAAATAACTCTACAATGATGTGACTAAGATTCATTGTAAACTCCCAAAAAATTATTGTCCTTTAACATTTATTTGTATTGAACTTGTAAATAAAATTAAACAAAAATGAATTTAATTTATATGCATAACTAACATATTTTTTTCATATAAATATCATTCATGAATTTAATTTATTTTAAAAGTACAAGATTTAATATATATATTAGTTTGACATTATGATATTAAATACAATTGAGTGAATATATAATTTAAAATTAAAAAACATGAAAATGACAATATATTATTTTATAAAAAAATGTGAAAAGACATTTTTATGAATTATGAGTACTTTACTTGAAAATGACAATAATATTATTTTATGAGAAAGTGAATTGTGAGTACTTTACTTGAAAATAACAATAATATTATTTTATGAGAAAGTGTGAAATGACTTTTATTGTGAGTACTTCACTTTATGACTTAAAAGTACTTGTACCACTACCTTGGTTAACTATGGATTTTCATCCACCATAGAAAATGTGACAAATAAGCATTCTTAACTCATGCAATGCCACCTCAACCATGGGGGATGATGTCATATACTAGAATGTAATTGGTTGATTTTTATAGTACATTTTGGTCCTTTTGAGGCCCATTTTTGACCTCAAATTCTCTCTAATGTGTGAGTTTGAGAAAGTATTATCTAAATTAGAATCATTAATATATAAAATATCAGGAGGTGAGATCCAGGAGTCTTCATCACCATGTAGAAAGAGTTATTCATCTGTTACCGACTCTCTACCATATTCATCATTGTTAACAACTGCTTCCATGATATATATATATATATATATATATATATATATTTTTTTTTTCGCAGACAACATTTCATCTACTATATGTTCTGTTAACCTTATGTTGTTGACCAACCATCCTAAAGTGAGGTAGATAATTGCTAAAGTGATAGATGTTCACATTCCCTCCAAATGAACAAGTAACCACATCATGCAAATAGTTTTTGTTCTCTTCATCCAATAGGCTTAACAATTATATTATGTGATATTTTGAATGGCATGTTTCACAGTTTTACTAGTCAAATTATCATTGTTCACATCTATGAATCTTGATTATGTGTAATGCAATCTATTAATCTAGGTTATTTTCCAAGGTTTCAATGCCTTTGTATCTAAATAGCTCCATCAGGACAATAATTATATCCTCCCTGCTTCTCATTATACTTTATGTCAATATATTTGATTGCCTTAACCATTTTTTATCCATCATTGAGATTCCACTATTCCTACTATGTACTCAAATTAAAATTTCCTACTATGCACTCAAATTAAATTTTCTTGGACATTCGACTTGCATCAATAGACTTTCATTGTACTTCACTCGCTATTGTTTTTGTGTTAAGGGTATATACTCTAAATGATGATTATTTCTTGGACTAGAATAAATTCCAATTCAGATACATACAATGGTGAAACATATGGTGTAAATGGGCACCCATAACACTATTGTAAAATACCAATGTCCAATTCCAGTATCAGGATGTAAAATTGTAAATTCAACTTTTTCCGCTTTGTGCAATCTGGGCTATTTTGGCTTGACCTTTCTCTGTACCTCTTATCGAGGTTTTTGTTTTCATTTCTTAAATGGACCAGGAAAGGAAATATAGGAGGACATAGAAGTTCATAAATAATTGTATTGTAAAGACTGTAGATTTTGATCCTCTTGTTCTTACTCGCACAAGGTTCTAACCATTTTTTGTGCTCAAGGTATCAACTTCAAATTATGAGTTTTGCTCGGACTAGAAATTAAATTCCAATTCAGAGCCTATACCTTAGTGAAACATATAGAATTAAATGGCCACACAGACCCCCATTTAATACATAATATCATGTCCTTCTGTAATAGTTTCCTGTCGCAGGCCTATACTATTTAGCTTTCATTGCCCATATTTAACCGATTATCTACTATAGGGATGCTATTTAGTTGTTGATGATGATCATCATTTCAAATATTTAGCATCTGTGCTGGTCCTTGGAATCATCGAGAGACTGTTACAAGATTTGCTTGGCATATCAGTTTTGCTTCATGTTTCACGAAGTGATCTTTAGTTTTTGCATGAACAATGAATGGATATATTGCTTTTTGATGTAGGTTTTGTCAGTCATGTTGTATAGGAAAATAGTATAGGTGACCTTTTTAATGAGAAGATACATGTAATTAAATTGAACTGTTGATGGTAGCTTTTGAAGATACTATGATCCAAAGAGTACATGTAGGTGTAGTTTTTATATGTAACTAAAATATAGGTTTATTTTTTGAAGTTTTTATTATTATCCTTGGATCTAAAATTCCTCGGGCATCTACAAAATGTAATTTTGACTGTATGGAATGAAATTGGATTTTTCTTCGATGAAAAAAATAGAGAAGAAATTATTTAAAAAAAAATCCTTTTCCATTAAAATAATTAAAAATATTATATTTTGTATTAATCAGTCCTAAGGGGTTAGGCTACATGACTTCAAATTGATTGATACAAAGACATTGGGAGGAGGAAATGAACATGACAAATTTTCAGAAAGGTCGGATTAGAAACGGAGAGGAAATGTTTTTTCATATAAAACACCATATCCATTTCCATTAAACTAATAAAAGAGAACATTTTGTATTGATCAAGCCTAAGGCGTTAGGCTCTATGACTCCGAATTGACAAACATTCTATACACAAAATTACAAAACCTATGCACCAACATTTCAGAAATATTTCTAGTACTCCTAAAAGAGAGCATACTTCCAAAAAGCTAAGGGGACCACACCATATTGTCACAAATATCATAATGTACACAAAAAAATCTAACTATCCTATTGGGATGAGATATCTTTGGTGATATCCACATTGAAGGAAGTTTCTCCTCAAGCCTATAGTGAAAGAAACCAACTTTAGGTGTCCAAACTCAAGAACACATTCTTATTTTGATAATTTCTCCACCTCCGAGTTGCGGTTCCTCAACATGTGTGCTTAAAGGAAATATTTTGGAAGGAGGCTATGATTTCTGTGACATAGTTTTTTCTCCATATAGATCCAAATTCATGTTCCATACATTTCCCTTTATCTTAAATGTGTATAAGATATGAAGATCCACCAAAGAGTGCCCCGTGTCAAGGGAACGATTTCACAATGTTGTAATTTCAGTGAGACACAACTTGATAAAAATGGCAAAGTCACCATCATCAGAGATAAGAGAACGATTTCCTTGAGATGAACTATTGGAGGCCATGCCTATGGTATACCCTCAATATTGGAACCATTGTAAATGTTCAAAGACTTTAAAGGTTGATTTTATAGAGAAATGCAAGATTTTGCAAAGCCATTTTTGTTAAGAGGTCGAGATACAAGGAGAACATATTCAAGGTATTTTAGATCAAGAAAAATTGATAGATCAAGCTGATGATTCACTACAACAATGTGGTAGAAATTTCCTAAGTTGGATAATCCTCTAGATTATGATGCAATTACAAGATTATAGACTAAACTCAGTGGTAGTGAAATCCTACGACAAAGAATGTCAGAATATTTCAAATTAGCGGATTTATGTCAAACCATGATTTTGGGATCAACGGAGGATGAGAGAATGTTTAGTGCACTACCATTCTTGAAGTCAAAGTTGAGGAACAAGCTTGATAAAAATGTGGATACATGCTTAAGATTATATGTAACACAGTATGAGGTTGACAATTTTCCATATGAATGAGCATTAGCTCTTTGGCGATCAGATTGTGAAAGAAGGGGAGAAAACAATATAACAAATTTCTCTAATGAACTTGATATGGAACATAATGTTTTTGATGATCATAATGACAGTTCATCTGGAGAAGGTTGTGTTCAGAATGTCGAAAATGAGGACTAGGTCTAGAATGTGAATTGGAAAATGGATTTCACCTAAGATTGTATATGATCTATTACACATGAGGGACTCTTGAGTCTTATTTTGGTCTAGCCGTTCCATGTACCCTTGTTGGTGATTACTATATGTGAATTTGAGGTTGTGTTTTAGGTCAAAATAGATTCTACATTCTACTATTTTGTTGTAACATTGATGATTTGAGCTACATTACTTTCATGCAACTTATTTTAAGATTGATGTTTTGATATTTATCTCTTACATTGTCTCTTTCTTGTATGTGACAGAAAATGACACTGGAGTTTGACAAAGCTAGGCCTAGGATCTATCTCTTCACATAGATAGTGTCCTAACATTAAAGGATACATAACTAATTTGACAACACTTTCACTAAGCAAGAATGGGCTCATTCAAGTACATGAAATCATGTTCGTGTTTAGCACGAATATCTTGACAATTTTCTATGGTTTGTTTATTGCTTTTGTTTGAAGCATTTTGTCGATTTTTGAAGCTTGTGTGTATTTTGGTTAAATATTGTGTTAGTCCCTTGAATGCTTCTAGTTCTCATTTGATGCTTGATTTAAATCTTTGTTGTAGATTGAATCAAGATTGGTTTTAGTTGATTTCCATTGATTCAGGGTTTGAGAAAATATGTTTTTATTACCTTTTAGTTGCATGAATTAATTGTCTTCACTTTTTTTATTCGTTTATGCTCATTGTATATTTTCTCTGTAAATACTTATCGTTATTCAGAAAAAATAAATGAGCTCTACATAGATAAGTGGAGAGAAAAATGGTCTATGCACTAGGTTCCTATGCATTGATCGTAGGATACCTTGTTAGGAATTATGATCCAAAATGTTATGTTTAGAAGTTTAGTTTAATAAATGTAAAAGGGCATCTACAAACTCATGTGATTATGTGAGGTGTCCCTAAGTTAGTTTCAATAATAGTAAATTAGTTGTTACTCTTTGGATATTTAAATCCATCGAGTTTTCCATGTGAGGTAATCTTTCGGGACTTAGTCCTCACATCTCTGTGATGTAATTATTTTCCTTCTTCATTAATAAAGTTTTGTGTCTGAGGACACTTTGTCAAAGTGGTATCAGAGCACGCGGTTGAAGCTTGGTCTGGTTGGAACCTGGTTGGAAGGTGCTAAAGGTTGTTTGAAGAAGGTGACTTTCAAGGTTTTGGAATAGCAAAATTTTGACCGTAAGTTAATGCGTCCTATTCTTTTGGGCTAAAAAAAAAAGAATTTGTGCAGAAAAGATTTTTTTATTGACTCAGTTTTTTCATTTTACTTGGAGAGAGTAAAATATTGTATTTTTTGGAAGGCAAGGTTATTTAAAAATTTTGTGGAAGAGAAATTTTTTTTTTAAAAGGAAGACACATATAAGTTCTTGGTTCTTTTTTAAATAAAAAAATCAATCTTATTGCATTCACTCACTGAGAGAGATAGCATAGCCGGTGTTGGGAAGAAGAACTAGTGTAGAAGACACAGCATAGAGGTGTTTGAATCAACATAGAAGAAGAGAATTGAACCAGTGTTGATAAAGAGAACTAGCACGCTCATGCTAACACCAGCATAAACCAGCAGTAGAGAACCAATCGGCATAGAAGAGTTCATCGTTTTGGAGGAAGTGTTGAAGAGAGAGAACACCAGCGAAGAAAAACTCCAGTGTAGAGATCAGTGTTGAAAAGAACCTGCGTAGGCGTTGACAAAAACCCGCATAGAAGTAAAGAACCATTGCACGTCTTGAAGTGGAGCATTGTGTGCATGAGGCTTGGGGGCTTGATGTTTTTCCAACTAAGATATCTCATTTCCGAAAGGGTGGTGATGATGCAATGACGAATTTATTAGAAACAGTCGTGTACGCTGAAGAAATCGCTCTTTGTGCTGCTAGTTTAAGATGGTTTAAATATATTTGCCTCGCATGGATTCACATGTTGGAATAAATACGGATTCTGAATGCGTGAAACTGGAAGGAACACCAACGTTAAAGAACCAACAAAGCTTGCTGAAAGAAGTTAAATATACAGTGAGTTTGTGAAGCCGGGTTGATTATAATTTTTTCAATTTTCATTTAATTCAATATTTATGTAATATTTTGAAAAGTGAATAAGTTGTTTAGGAGAGATAAGGCAATTTATTATTCATTTTTATTTTTTTATTTTTGGAGATTTTTTATATTGTATAAAAAAAAGGCGGAGAAATAAAACTTAAAAAAAAGAAGAAGTTATTTTTGGAGTTGATGGGACTGGAACCTGTGACCTCCCACTCAACAATCTTGTATCTCTCCAATTCACCTATAAAGATTTGTTATTTTTTGTAGTAATAAGGACCATTGTTGGTGTCATAAGGAGTACTTGTATTTTCACTCAAGATTTTATTAGAGCAAAGTGAATCTCTATCAAATTCTTTTCTTGAGGCTATAAGTGGGTCAAGGCCAAGCCCCTATAGCTCTCTTTGGCATGGTGTGTGGTGTTTCTTGTAGTATTTCTTTCATGGTGACTCTTGTTGATGCATAATTTTGCTTTCATGTTGGTGGTGATATTTTTGCATAAAATCTTCTATTGGTGATAGAAGGTGATTGTTTATTTTGGTGACATAAGGTGCTTTCTTTTTTAATTCTTGGAGCTATAAGGTTTACACATTACACATCTTCTGGAGTTATAAGGTGTTTATTTTTTACAATGTCTAGAGTTGAAAGTGTTTTTAATGAACCTGACAAGTTGGAAGGATCGAAAAATTATAAAGTTTGGAGTCATCATATTCAAAGCACTCTTATTTACAATGAAATGTGGAAGGGTGTCTGTAATGCTCAACCTACCAAACCGACTTGTCCTGATCAGCTTGCAAAGTGGGAACTAAAAGATGAGAAGGCCTTAGCATTGATTCACAGTATTGTTTTTGATGATATTTTGTGCATATTGAAAATAGTTCTGATGCGTGGTCAACTTGGAAGACATTGAAAGATTTATTTGATTCTCAAAGTGAAGCTAAGAAAATTGATTTCCAATTGAAGTTGTTTCAACAAAAATTGTCTTCAGGAGGTGATGTCATGGAGTACATTTCTAAATTGAAGAATATCAAACAAGAAATTTCAAGAGCTGGTTTTGGTAAAATTGAGGACATCATGATGGTGACCATTTTGATCGCAGGATTTCCTGAGACATATAAGCATTTTTTGGAAACTTCACAGATTACAAATAAATTGGATAATATTTTTTTTGACACACTAAGTGAATTACTTGCCACACATGACAAAACTTTTGGTAAAACAAAGCAAGCAGGAGAAGATGTTTTGGTCCCAAGTACTAGCAAACAGTCTTCAGGTAATCATCAAAAGGGTAATGATTAGAAAGCAAATGAACAATAACGGAATTCTTTTCAATATTCAAAAAGAGGTCATGGTCAGGGTTTTGGAAGAGGAAGAGGCCTCGGAAGAGGAAGAGGAAAAAATCAAGGAAGAGGTTCTAAAGAATCAGAAAGTACACAATCATAGTTTTCTGGAAGAGGAAGAGGTTCAGAAAACCAACAGGTCTCTGGAAGAGGAAGAGGTAATAAACAGGTCACATGTTTTCGTTGTAATAGAGTTGGACATTATGCTTCAGAGTGTAGAGTTTCATTTGAAAAAATTCTAAAAGAAATATAATCTAAAGAATCTTCATCAACGACACATTATGCTCATGCAAACGATAGTGAAAATTGTGAATATGTTTTTACAACACTTGGACAATCAGAATCAATGGATTTTGTTCAAGTTCATAAGTTGGAATCAATGGATTTTGTCCAGTCTTCTTATTGTTTCAAAAATGATTGTGAAGATGCTTGGATTATGGATACAAGGGCTACTAAGCATATGACACACAGGAAATATTTCTTTTGGAGTTATGAAGATTGTAATTTAAATTCAATCTTCGTTGCAGATGATTCTATTCATTTGCCACAGGGAAAAGGAACAGTCAAGGTTGACTTGCCAGGAATTGGAGAAAGATTGATTTCTAATGTTTGGTATGTGCTTACATTTAATAAAAAATTGTTGTCTTTAGTTGTCATTTGCCAATTAGGACATCAAATTGTAATGGAAGATGGTATCCTTTTAGTTAATTCAAAAAAGGATGCATACAAAACAGTTATGACAGGTTATGAAGACATAAAGCTTCTTAAGATGAAGGGAACAATCATTCCTAGATCAAAGGAACCTTTGAAGGAATTTGCAGGTTTAGTTGAAACTGATGTTTCACCTATCAGATTGTGGCACATTCATTTTGGGCACTTGAATGTTGATAGTCTTGTACAGCTCCAAAAACAAGGAATGGTAAAGGGGTTGCCTACTTTTCGGAAGGAAAATGCAAAGTGTGAAGCTTGCATTTATGGCAAACAGAGAAGGATAGCTTTTTCAAAAAGCACTTGGAGAGCAACAAGGAGATTACAGCTTGTTCATAGTGATGTTTGTGGTCCTTTGGAAACTTCACTTGGTGGTTGTAAATATTTTTTGTTGTTTATTGATGATTTTAGCAAGATGGTTTGGGTGTATTTCTTGAAGGAAAAATCAGAAGTGTTTGAAAAGTTTCAGTCATTTCAAAATTTAGTTGAAGACTCGACAAAGGAAAAGATTGCTACTTTGAGAACTGATAACGGTGGTGAGTTTACATCAAATCATTTTTTGACTTATTGTCAAGAAAAAGAGATTAAAAGACAGTTGACCAATTTTTATACTCCACAACAAAATGGAGTATCAGAAAGGATGAATCAAAATTTATTGGGCATGGCTAGATCAATTTTATTTTTCAAAGGGTTGAATTCATGTTATTGGGCTGAAGCAGTTCATACAACGGTTTATTTGAGGAATCGATCTCCTTCGTCATCACTTGATGGAATAACTCCTTTTGAGGCTTGGTATGGATTCAAACCTATGGTCAAACATTTGAGAGTTTTTGGTTCAGTTTGTTATGCACTTGTCCCAAAAGAAAAGCAAAAGAAGTTAGAGTCTAGAAGTGTTAAGTGCATGTTGATTGGTTATTCCGATGAGAAAAAGGGGTATAGGCTTCTGTCAGATGGAAAGTTTATTGTCAGCAGGGATGTAATTTTTGATGAAACTGAAAGTTTAAGTGTAGAAGAGGTTGAAAAACAACTTAGTCACTTAGAGGAAAAAGTAACTAAGGAACAAATAAGGATGCAACACTTAAACAAGACAAGGAATGAACAATGGTTTGATTTCACTTCAGAAGTATAGGATGACGAACAGGTTGAAGATACTTTGAATTCCTCACAAGTTAACTTGGATGATTCAAATCAAGTTAACATTGAAAAGAAGCAACCAAAATGGGAAACTAAGTTACTTCAGGATGTTAAGTCTAATGAAAAAGGCAAAACAGGTACAAGGAGTTCTAATATGGGTTCAATTTTTTTTTCTCTTTCAGTTGTTGAACCAACTAATTTTAATGAAGCAGTTGAATATGATGAATGGAAAATAACAATGCAAAGTGAGTATGATGCAGTAATGAAGAATCAGACTTGGAAAATTGTTGATTGTCCACATGATGTTAAACCCATTAGTTGTAAGTGGGTTTACAGAATTAAGTACAAAGCAAATGGAGATATTGATAAATATAAGGCAAGATTGGTGGCAAAGGGTTTTGCTTAGAAAGAAGGGATTGATTATGAAGAAACTTTTGCTCCAACAACGAAATGGAATACTATCAGGATTGTGCTAGCTTTAGCTGCACAAAATGGATGGAAAGTGCATCAAATGGATGTAAAAAGTGCATTTCTAAACGATGATTTGCAAGAGGATGTTTATATGACTCAACCTCCTGGTTTTGAGGTTCCAGGGAAAGAAAGTCAAGTTTGTAAACTGGTTAAGACATTGTATGGATTGAAACAAGCTCCCAGAGCTTGGTATACAAAAGTGTATGCCTACCTACAGAAAGTTGGTTTTCTTGGTAGTGAGTCAGATGATACTTTGTATGTTTGAATCCAGGAAATCAGCTTAGTCATCTTGGTTATGTATGTTGATGATTTTCTCATACCAGGTAACAATAATGATCATATACTTCAGGTTAAGCAAGAACTTCAAACAGGTTTTGAAATGAAAAACTTGGGATTACTTCATTACTATCTTGGAGTTGAAGTAAAGCAGTGGGAAGGAAGCATATTTATTTCTCCAGCTAAGTACATTTCTGGATTATTGAAGAAGTTTGGAATGGAGGAATGTAAACCAGCGATTACCCCCATGGAGAAAAATTTAAAGCTTTCTAAGTTTGAAGGGGGGGAACTTGTAAATAGTACTGGATATCGACAGTTAATTGGGTGTTTCATTTACTTGATGAATACTCGTCCTGATCTATCTTATGAAGTCAACATACTTTCCAGATATATGCAGGAACCTAGAGAAAGTCATTAGAATGCAGCAAAAAGGGTGTTAAGGTATCTTCAAGGAACAAAGAATTTTGGACTTGAGTTTAAAAGAAACAAAAATTTCAAGCTTGTTGGCTATTCAGATGCGGATTTTGCTAGAGATATTGATGACAGGGCATCTACTTCAAGTTACTTAATGAATATGGGATTAGCTGCAGTGGCATGGAGTTGTAAAAATCAGGATACAACTACGAATTCTACAGCAGAAGCATAATATATTTCAGCTTGGGAAGCTGCTTGTGAGATAGTTTGGTTAAGAAGGATTTTGCAAGACCTCAAAGTTGATCAGAAAGAAGCGACTTCATTATTTATTGATAATCAATCGACAATCAAGTTAGCCAAAAATCCTGTTTTTCATTCAAAGACTAAGCATGTGGATACTAAGTATCATTCGGGCTCTCGTCGTCAAACAAATTATCAAGCCAAAGTATTGTCCATCAGAAGATCAAACTGTAGATATTTTTACAAAATCTCTTGGAAGGGTCAAATTTGATAAGTTTAGAAATGAACTTGGTATCTGTTCAAAAGAATTTTTGGATCAAAGAGGGGATTGTTAGGAATTATGATCCAAAATGTTATGTTTAGAAGTTTAGTTTAATAAATGTAAAAGGGCATCTACACACTCATGTGATTATGTGAGGTGTCCCTAAGTTAGTTTTAGTAATGGTAAATTAGTTGTTACTATTTGGATATTTAAATCCATCGAGTTTTCCATGTGAGGTAATCTTTCGGGACTTAGCCCTCACATCTCTGTGATGTAATTATTTTCCTTCTTCATTAATAAAGTTTTTTGCCTGAGGACACTTTGTCATACCTATTGGCATGAGACCAAAATTCATCTAATGCAATAATCAATTGGCATAATTACAATGCATAATTGTATTAGCCTCCACGACCATAATTGGCTAGTGGAGGCCAAGAACAGGCATAATGTCTGTTTCTATCAATTTATCGGTTTGTCAAGGTTCAGGTCCCCACATGTTCATTGGACCATTAAGGGACGAGATAACGAGTGGAGTCCACACTTGTCCTGAATCTAGTCAGTGTAGTTGTGTTTCACTGACACCTTCCAGTTGTGAATTGCGAGTCTACGTGTTTTGTTGTTGATGATGTGGTTCATACTATTTGACTAATGGTGTTCTTCCTCTATTTTTGAAGTAGGTTGAAAAGTCTTTATGGTATCAATATCGCTATATGTCAATTTGAGGCTGCACTTAAGGTAAAAATAGATTCTATATTTTGTGTTTTTCGTTGTAACATTGATGATTGGGACTGCATTTTCTTAATGTTGGTTATTCTTATACCAACTATACCATTATATTCTTCACATAAGATATATTTTTCAAGCCATATATTTTTTCATACTTCTTATAATTTTTTTGGAAATGTATAAATGTTTGAAGTTGTACAGGTTGGGCAAGCAACTTGGATGCATGGGAGATAGAGAGTAGCTTTGATTATGTATTCTTTTAAGTAAGGATTGAACTTACTGATGCAGGGAAATTTGAAAAACTTTTTTCATACAAGTAATTTTCACCAGTCATTTAAAATTTTGTTGTTATCTATGCAGTATGAAATTTGCCCCCCCTCTATTCAGTGATACAACTATAATATTCCATAGATCAGTGCATGAACATAATATTGATTTCTGATTTCTATGATTAGATCAAACTTACAAAATTCAAACTTTTTTATAACTGTGGAGTGATATGTTCTGCTGGATATGTTTTAGTTGCTTTTATTATCTATTTTTATTCTTAGTTAAATGACACACATAATTTCTCCTTGTTGTTTATTTTGTAGAGTATATGGAACAAATAGTTGAATTCACATTCCAATACCTTCACATTTTACGCACAAGTGGTATTTCTTAATGAATCTTTGACGAGGTTTGAAACTGTCAATACTTCATCTCTGCTCCTTTTCCTATTTTAAAAAATCAAATTTTCTCATCTGCTGGACAATAAATATATGATGATTTTTTATGAATGGTGCTGTTGGCTACACTACTTTCTTTTTGTCTATTTGTTTTCCCAAAACATGCTTGTGTTAGAGATGTCGGGTTTGAATAACAAGAAAAATACCTATGACAACTCTTTGTTATGACATTCTAAATACCCTAATGTTTTTACTAGAGCAAGTTCACTCTCTTGAATAAGATTTATTATGGTATACTCATTAGAACCAACCAAAATTAAAACTCAAATTGTCACCATTTGAGAGGTATTATTTTCATTGAGAAATCAACAAAAGTAACAGACGAAAAATTGCCAAGAATGAAGATCAAGAAAAACAAGTTAAAAGGTTACCATGTTGTCATCACTCATAGAAGTCGTCACATGGAATAATCAACTTACCAACATCAAATTACTCAAAGAAAAATTTTGTTTTGGAAAGAATGCACTTAGAACAGATTGATCCCTTTTTGATGCAACAATATTGTTCAGACTCTCAGATATTTGAAACACAAAAATTTCTTCTTTTCCAATGAAAATTTGAGTGTTAAATTTTGGGGGGAGGTCTTGTAATATACCTAGGGTATTATAAAGATTCAACACTGAATTTTTCGATGAAAACTTGAGTGTTAAATTCAAAATGTTCATAAGTACCTTGGCCAGAATGCCACATCGTTGCAGTTCCTTGTTCAAAGTGGTTGTGTATGAGTATGGAGATTAGTTTTAGATCTCCATGTATTCAGGGGGGTTACCCTTCAAAATGCATGGAAATTTTGAGACATCCTTTTAGCTTAATATATTTGAAAAGGAACTTTGGAGGAAGATTCAACAAAGTACTGAAGAGGACTAGTGACTCTGGCATGTTCCTTTTTGAAAATTATCTTATGGCTGGAACACTAGAATTCTATTGATAGAAGCATACTACTCAGCTGCACTTATATTTCTATAAGATATGTATATGAGAAGTAGGAGGCGCCAATGTGGAATCCTCTAGTTCTCCCTTGAATATGGAATCCAATACATTTTTTGTGTACAGGGGCAATGTTGAACCAACTTGTAATGTTGTTGGTATAAATGATAATTATGTTTTAGGCACGTGCATTAGTGGCCATTATAGTTAAGGTAAAGTTTCCAGATAATGAGAGAGGTTAGGATTGGGCTTATGTAAATTCAAACATCCCCTTCCAAGTACGACCCGGAAGTATGTCATTAGAAGTGGTCCCTCATTCTATCAATGATGAATTTAAATCTGTATCATTGTCAATTTGAGGAGGTTGTTTCAACATTTCCAAGCCACTCAGACAAGGCTACTCCTTACCCAATTTGCAGTATCGATGGCAATTATGGTAGTGAGAAGTGAAAACCATGTCAACACCATTGAAGAGGAAAAACATCCCCTAATAAAGATGATCCAAGAACATAGGATAGATAACATAATGTCTTGGTTACCAATCCTAAAGAAGACCTACACAAGTAGCTGCTTTTTAGCAGATTAATTATAAATAGGTCATATTTAGAGGTTATTTAAGAAACATGTTTATTTATTCACTTACATACTTGCATTTTAAGAGTCTGGAGTATGCATTGAGTGGTTTTGGAGAATGAAATTGATATTGATTATAGAATACATCATTTTCTTTGTTCTTGTTTGGAGCATAGTTCATTTGATAAAGCACTTGGTGATAAATATGTGACCTAATATGCATAATGAACTCATATATTCATAAACAATGTTGGAAAATCAAGCCATCTCCACTATTCTTCTTCAGTTCCAAGTTATGCAGACAATATGCTTAAGCTCAGGTGTTAATGGTACTCTGCCTAATCATCAATATTTATGGGATATCCCAAATTTGTATTCTTATCATGTTACAGATCATCATCGAGAAAGTCAACAGATACTTATGGGTCACTTATGGAGACAACCTTGTGCTAATCACCATCACAATGGCTATGATGGTTCAGGTAATCCATTGGCACTTTAGTTAATTCATATATATTCATTTTTCTTTTCACTTTGTAATGTCCTCTTTTAGTTAAGCATCGAAGATCAACCTGTTAACTGCCCTTGGGTCAATGGGGTCTATCCTAGGTGGTTAAAGTAGGGTGTTTTGATCCTCTTAAACCAAGTCTGATCCTCACCTGTAACATGCTTGTCACTTGTGGGTCAATTTGCCTTCACAATATGTTGTTTCATTCGGATGGGGCAAGGTAATAATATTGGGAAAGTTTGGTGGAATCACGGGGGGTTCACTAGTGTGGCAATATCATATCATGTCCATTCATATTGGGGGTTTGAATACTCTTAAAAACCTCAAAAATATATTGCCTCATATTAAGGGGTAAAGGGGGGTTTTTATTTTGACATAGTAATATAAATATTGGGGGTTATTAATATTGGGGGTTATTTTATTTGGGTGGGCTAAAGAATAACATTCAAATTGTGTGATATATATATATCTTCTTCTTCATATATTTGGAGGCCACCCGCAAAGATTTGTCTTGCCACCAATTCCTCCTATGATGCCTTATCGAATTCCTCATTGAATCCTCTAGAGATCCTACATTTTCCCCATGAATCAATACTATTTATTTGTTGTAGTTTGTTCTTAGTGAAAATCAAGTGTTTGTTCACAACGTGTCTCAATAAAGAAAATACAATGAAATGTATGGAAGTCAATCCACAAAAGGGTTTCAATTTTTCATTTTTATAGAGTTTTATGATTAAGATTATAGAAAACCTGAGCTCTTTGTGGCTATATTTGTATTTACATGATATAAAATTGGTAGATCGGAAAGCTATGGTGTGAAACATCTTGAAATTCTTTTCTTTTCTAAGCATTGCACTGATTATTGGACTATCAGTGTTTTGCATTCTTTATTACCTTGATATCTTGATTGGGTTTCTTTTTACACATTTTTCCTTCCTCATTACTATTTTGTTGGGTTTTCCACTATCCAACACTACAAATTGATTAGTTGCCCCTACAATAGGGGAGATCATTATTAGAATTATACTATTATTTTATTTAGTGTCTTGTTTTCTTGTACTAAGATGCGTTAAGGCTCTTGCTTGTTACAAATTTATAATATGATATAAAGGGGGTGTTAAAAATGGGTTGATAAAAATGGATACCTACAATATCTAATGAAACTAGTGGTTTTCTTATTGGAAAGGTATATTTGGAGGGGGATTCAACAATACAATTTTAGGAGGCATTTCCCAATATTTAGTGAGATTAGGGATATTCTTTAATATCATGCGAACAATCGTGCTATGAAAAAAATCATTGAGTGAACCCCCCGTGGGTGGAATATACCCCTCTAGGCATGACTACTTAGCCAATATTTTCCATCACAAACCTGTGGGTGAAATTTCTTTGTTGATATAAGGAATTAAAAAAATGTCATCTCCCAAGAATATTAAAGAAGAACAAGAAGAAAACTCTACTAATGTAGGGATAAAAATACAAATAAAAACTCAAGTAGTAGAGGAAAAAAATGTAAGTGATAAGAAGAGGGAATCACTATCCTCATATGAGTTATGAATCGAAATATTCACCACAAGAACCCCTTTGATAATGTTCCTCCCTAACATGTCCATGTTGAGCATATCCTAAAAGCATTGCATTCCATGAGACCGTATTTCGCTATGGCACTTAGACAAACACTTTACGTGCATCTTCCAAACACTCACATTTAGAATACATGTCTACAAGATCCACTCGGCTTTGCTTAGATATGAAGGCATCATTAAGGCCACTGCCATTTGGTATTGAGACCACAACTTGAAATAGAGCAATTGAACTCAACATTTGAAGAAGCCTTGAACTCCGAATTAACAAGTAGAGAGCCATTCAATGTGTTTTACAAATCAGTGAAAGATTCACCAAATTTTTACAAAATTTTATAATTCAGTAAAATATTCACCAAGTTTTTACAATATTTTATAATTCAATGAAATATTCGCCAAGATTTTACAATATCTTATATTTTCTCTTCATTGTTTTGGTATCGAAACCTGTGTCAATTTTTTCGTACTCAACGTACATTTCGGACTGCTCAATAGAGTCCATCATCAGGAGGTGTGAGAGGATTTGAGGCAACATATTCTATAAAATAGCAATGGAATACTGTTGGTTAACCAAGTAGTTCAAGAGTCTATCCAATAATCTCTTTGTCTCTTACTTTCTGAATGAGAGGTTTCCAAATTCCACTAATAACCAGACCATCATCTCTATTAAAATTCTTAGGGTGCTTTTCAATTTCCACTGCCTCTCGAATGTGTCTCCTTGTGTAATGCTCTTTGGTGGCTATGAATTTGGCCTGTTCAATGCACATGTAATGGTTGTTCTTGATGGAGTGTTTTGCTACCACAAATATTTTTGTTCTCTTATGCATTATGTCCGAACAATGCTCTTTTAATCTCACCTTTATGGAACGCCCGGTCTCACCAATGTATAGTTTTCCGCAAGAACATGGAATAGAGTAGACCCCTTTTTTAGTTTTGAATCCACCAGGTCTTTAATCTTATCTAGTAAGTTTCTCAATGAATTTGGAGGAGAGAAGACAATCCTAATATGTTTTTTCTTAGTACCCTGGAGATCCCGTCCGTCGTTCCTTGAATGTATGGTAGGAATATTACCCCTTTTCTTTCCTCCTTTTTGTCTAGGTTCTGAATCTTCTTTTCCAAATCTTTCTTGAAGGCTCGATTTATGTCCCCAATGTTGTAACCATTATCTTGAAGAACCTTGCAGAGATGATCCAATTCTTTGTCGAGATGTTCATTATCCGCAATTCGCATCGCTCTAGTGGCGAGGGTTTTAATGATGCCAAGTTTTTGAGAAGGTACATGGTGCGAACTTGCATGAAGGTATTTGTTAGTGTGTGTCTTTTTTCGGTATACCTATTGGGCAAGCGAACCGTCATTCTTTCTCGTGATGAGAACATCAAGAAAGGGAAGCAGATTATTTTATTGAATTTCCATTGTGAATTTGATATGATCTGATTGGCTATTGAGGTGGTTTAAGAAATAATCCAGGTTATCCCTCCCACACAACCATATGACATTAGTGTCGTCTACGAATCTTTTCCAATTCCTTGGTTTTAAGGGCCAGGAGTCAATGGATTTCTTTTCAAAGTGTTCCATGTAATATTGGCCACTACAGGTGACAAAGGAGATTCCATCGCCACACCATCAATTTGTTCATAGAATTCATCCTGAAAGGTAAAGTAAGTAGATTTTAAATAGATTCTGACCATGTTTGATGTTTCATCATTGGTAATATTACTTATAATCTTGATGGCTTCTTCAACAGGAACCTTGGTGTAAAGTGAACCACATCAAAACTAACCATTATTTCATTCTCATCTACCTGAATATCTTTAATGTCCTTGACAAAATGGGAAGATTCTTTAATGTAAGAGAACGTCTGACCTGCTAATGGCTTGAGAAATTTTCCCAGGAATTTCGCTAGTTGATAGCTCGATGAGCCAATAGTATTCACGATCGGTCTCAATGGAGCTCCCTCTTTGTGAATTTTGGGTAGTCTGTAAAAACATGGGATGATCGTATTTATCGAAATAATCTTTTTCTTCACAACTTCATTCCATGAGGATGCTTGTATCTCGTTCGTTACCTCTTGTATTATCTTGGCACTGGGGTCTTTGTTCAACTTCCTATAGCACCCCCCATTCGTAAAATGATCGTGCATCTTATCCTGGTAAGATTTGGTGTCCATTATAACTGTTGCATTACCCTTATGAGCTTTCATGATGTGGATATCTCCATTTGATTTTAAATTTTTCAAAGCATTGATCTCCATCTTGCTAAGGTTCGGTTTTGGTGGTTTTGTTCTTGATAGAATCCGAGCGCAGTCTTGGCATGCTTCGTTCGCTTCCTCTTCTGGTAATGTCAAGACCACCTCTTCAATAGAGAATATTATTCTCTCCTTTGGGATATTCTTTGGGGCAACGACAAAGTTCAACCCTTTTTTCAACACGCTAATCTCTTCCTTATTCAGAGTATAGCCAAAAGTATTTATGGTATCATTATCGTGCCTGTTATCCTGCTTATTATGTAATGTCTTAATCTGCGTGGGTCTCTTTTCAGCGAGGGTTTCCTTCACGTTATTATTGTTAAGTGTGTCCCCCAATATCGTATTCTTCTGTATCTTCTTCTTCGTGAAATTTTCCAAGGTTTCCTTCATGTTTTTCTTATTAGGTTGAATATTATTCACGCTATTCTCCAGCATGGTTTCTTTATTATCTTTCACGTGCTTATTAGGTTGATTCTACGTGGAATTTTCCGATCTCATATTCTTCTGTATCTTCTTCTACATGGAATTTTCCATGGTTTCCTTGATGTTTTTTTTATTAGGTTGCCTCTGCGTGGATGCTACGGTTTCTTTCAGGTTGTTCTTCAACATATTATTCACACTATTATGAATCTGTGTGGATTTCGCTAGGGTTTCCACGCTATTCTCTAGTATATTATCCTTCGTTTTGGTTTCTATATTATCCTTCTATGATTTCATTTTGGCTGGGGTTTCTTTCGCATCATTCTCCTGTGTGTTATCCTATGTCCCCCTCCCTTGATTATATAATCTGTTAAACTTTTTGATCTGCGCGGATTTTGTTTTTTGCAGGTTTTTCTCCACCTTCATTGCCAGGTGTGAGCTAATTCTCATCCAGAGATCGTAGTAAATGGAACTTGAGAGTCTCATATGCAGGTCGTAGCATTCTATCGACCAATCTTGTAATCTTTTCCTTATATGCTTGATCTCCATTCTTATCAAATCCAGGCTAGCACAGGTGAATATCTTTGCATTTTTTATATACAGATGGTGAATGATTTTGACGAAATATGGAATAGTTCCTGTAGATCTGCAACGTTTTAGAAATGTGGGCATTTCCGTTCCTTTTGCAATTTTTATCCGAGACCTCTCCAATTGTTGAAAGTCCTTCAATGTCTCCCTTCCATGGAGGGATATGATGTTGTAATTAATGTTGTTGTTTTCACAGTCTAGATTTATCTGCATTGTTTTGGTATGGAAACCCGTGTCATTTTTCTTGTATTCGAGGTACATTTCAGACTGCTGAGCAGAGTCCATCATCAGGAGGTGTGAGAGGATTTGAGGCAACATCTTCTATAAAATAGCAATGGAATACTGTTGGTTAACTGAGTAGTTCAAGAGTCTATCCAATAATCTCTTTGTCTCTTAGGTTCCGAATGAGAGGTTTCCAAATTCCACTAATAACCAGACCATCATCTCTATTAAAATTCTTAGGGTTCTTTTCAATTTCCACTGCCTCTCGAATGCGTCCTCGTGTAATGCTCTCCGGTGGCTTTGACTTTGGCCTGTTCAATGCACATGTAATGGTTGTTCTTGATGGAGTGTTTTGCTACCGTAGATCTTTTTGTTATGTTACGCATTATGTCCGAACAATGCTATTTTAATCTCACCTTTATGGAACGCTCGGTCTCACCAATGTATAGTTTTCCACAAGCACATGGAATAGAGTAGACCCCCTTTTTTAGTTTTGAATCCACTAGGTCTTTAGTCTTATCAAGTAAGTTTCTCAACGAATTTGGAGGAGAGAAGACAATCCTAATATGTTTTTTCTTTAGTACCCTAGATATCCTGTCTGTCGTTCCTTGAATGTATGGTAGGAATATTACCCCTTTGGTTTCATCATTGTTGTCCAGGTTCTGAATCTTCTTTTCCAAAGCTTTCTTGAAGGCTTGATTTATGTCCCCAATGTTGTAACCATTATCTTGAAGAACCTTGCAGAGATGATCCAATTCTTTATCGAGATGTTCATTATCTGCAATTCAAACTACTCTAGTGGCGAGGGTTTTAATGATGCCACGTTTTGAGAAGGTACGTGGTGCGAACTTGCATGAAGGTATTTGTCAGTGTGTGTCTTTTTTCAGTATACCTGGTGGGAAAGAGAACCATTGTTCTTTCTCGTGATGAGCACATCAAGAAAGGGAAACATATTATTTTCTTGAATCACCATTGTGAATTTGATATGATCTGATTGGCTATTGGGGTGGTTTAAGAAACAATCCACGTTATCCCTCCCATGCAGCCATATGACATTAGTGTCATCTACAAATCTTTTCCAATTCCTTGGTTTTAAGGGCCAGGAGTCAATGGCTTTCTTTTCAAAGTGTTCCATGTAAATATTGGCCACTACAGGTGACAAAGGAGATCCCATTGCCACACCATAAGTTTGTTCATAGAATTCATCCTGAAAGGTAAAGTAAGTATATTTTAAGCAGATTCTGACCATGTTTGTTGTTTCATCATTGGTAATATTACTTGTAATCTTGATGGCTTCTTCAACATGAACCTTGGTGTAAAGTGAAACCACATCAAAACTAACCATTATTTCATTCTCATCTTCCTGAATATCTTTAACGTCCTTGACAAAATGGGAAGAGTCTTTAATGTAAGAGAACATCTGACCTGCTAACGACTTGAGAGTTTTCGCCAGGAATTCCACTAGTTGATAGGTCGGCAAGCCAATAGTATTCACGATTGGTCTCAATGGAGCTCCCTCTTTGTGAATTTTGGGTAGTCCGTAAATACGTGGGACAATTGTATTTCTGGGAATAATCTTTTTCTTCACAGCTTCATCCCATAAGGCTGCTTGTATCGCCTTTGTCACCTCCCGTATTATCTTGGAGCTGGGGTCTTTGTTCAACTTCTTGTAGCACCCCCCATTCGTCAAATGATCATGCATCTTATCCTGATAAGATTTGGTGTCCATTAGAACAGTTGCATTACCCTTATCAGCTTTCATGATACAGATATCTCCGTTTGCTTTTAATTTTTTCAAAGCGTTGATCTCCATCCTGCTAAGGTTCGGTTTTGGTGGTTTTGTTCTTGATAGAATCTGAGCGCAGTCCTCGCGTGCTTTGTCTGCCTCATCTTCTGGTAACGTCGAGACCACCTCTTCAATATAGCAGATTATTCTCTCCTTTGGGGAAACGACAAAGTTCAACCCTTTTTTCAATACGTTGATGTCTTCCTTACTCAGAATGATAGCCAGAAAGATTCATGATGTCATTATCGTGCCTGTTATCCCGCTTCTTATGTAATGTATTAATCTGTGTGGGTTTCTTTTTAGCGAGGGTTTCCTTCACGTTAGTATTGTTAAGCGTGTCCCCCAATATCGTATTCTTCTGTATCTTCTTTTGCGTTGAATTTGCCATCGTTTCCTTCACGATTTTCTTATTAGGTTGAATATTATTCACGTTATTCTCCAGCATGGTTTCTTTATTATCTTTCACGTGCTTATTAGGCTCATTATGCGTGGAATTTGCCAATCTCGTATTCTTCTGTATCTTCTTCTGCGTGGAATTTGCTGTGGTTTCCTTCACATTTTGATTATTAAGTTGACTCTACGTAGGCGCTAGGGTTTCTTTTAGGCTGTTCTTCAACATATTATTCACGCTATTTTGATTCTGCCTGGATTTCGCTAGGGTTTCCACGCTATTCTCCAACATATTATCCTTCATGTTGGTTTCTATATTATCCTTCTGCGATTTCATTTTGGCTGGGGTTTCCTTCGCATCATTCTTCTGCGTGTTATCTTGCGTCTCCCTCCCTTGATTATAGAACCTGTTAAACTTTATGATCTGCGCGGATTTTGTTTTTTGCAGGGTTTTTTCCACCTTCATTTCCAAGTGTGAGCTGATTCTCATCCCGAGATTGTGGTGAATGGAACTCGGGAGTTTCATGATCTGCACGGATTTTGTTTTTTGCAGGGTTTTCTCCACCTTCATTTCCAGGTGTGAGCTGATTCTCATCCCGATATCGTAGTGAATGGAACTCCAGAGTTTCATATGCAGGTCGTAGCGTTCTATCGACTAGTCTTGTAATCTTTTCCTTATATGCTTGATCACCATTCTTATCAAATCTAGGCTAACACGGGTGAATATGTTTGCATTTTTGATATACAGATGGTGAATGATTTTGGCGAAATATGGAATAGTTCCTGTAGATCTGCAACGTTGTAAAAATGTGAGCGTTTTTGTTCCTTTTGCAATTTTTAGCCGAGACCTATCCAATTGTCAAAAGTCCTTCAACGTCTCCCTTCGATGGAGGGATATGATGTTGTTGTTCTCCCTTCGATGGAGGGATATGATGTTGTTGTTTTCACAGGATAGATTTATCTTCATTGTTTTGGTATGGAAACCTCTGTCATTTTTCTCATACTCTACGTACGTTTCAGACTGCTCAGTAGAGTCCATCATCCGGAGGTGTGAGAGGATTTGAGGCAACAACTTCTTTAAAAGGGCAAAAGAAGACTGTTGGTTAACCAAGTAGTTCAAGAGTCTATCCAACAATCTCTTTGTCTCCTAGTTTTCGGATGAGAGGTTTCCAAATTCCACTAATAACCATACCATCATCTCTATTAAAATTCTTTAGGTGCTTTTCAATTTCCACTTCCTCTCGAATGTGTCTCCTCATGTAATGCTTTTCGGTGGCTATGACTTTGGCCTATTCAATGCACATGTAATGGTTGTCCTTGGTGGAGTGTTCTGCTACCGCAGAGCTTTTTGTTCTGTTATGCATTATGTCCAAACAATGCTCTTTTAATCTCACCTTTATGGAAGGCACGATCTCACCAATGTATAGTTTTATGCAAGAATAGGGAATAGAGTAGACCCACTTTTTTAGTTTTGAATCCACCAGGTCTTTAGTCTTATCAAGTAAGTTTCTCAACAAATTTGGAGGAGAGAAGACAACCAATATGTTTTTTCTTTAGTACCCTGGATATCCTGTCTGTCGTTCCTTGAATGTATGGTAAGAATATTACCCCTTTGGTTTCATCCTTTTTGTCCAGGTTCTGAATCTTCTTTTCCAAAGATTTCTTGAAGGCTCGATTTATGTCCCCAATGTTGTAACCATTATCTTGAAGAACCTTGCGGAGATGATCCAATTCTTTGTCGAGATGTTCATTATCCGCAATTCACACCGCTCTAGTGGCAAGGGTTTTAATGATGTCGAGTTTTTGAGAAGGTACGTGGTGCGAACTTGCATGAAGGTATTTGTTAGTGTGTCTTTTTTTGGTATACCTGGTGGGCAAGAGAACCATCGTTCTTTCTCATGATGAGCACATCAAGAAAGGGAAGCGAATTATTTTCTTGAATCTCCATTGTGAATTTGATATGATATGATTGGCTATTGAGGTGGTTTAAGAAAAAATCCAAGTTATCCCTCCCATGCGGCTAGATGACATTAGTGTTGTCTATGAATATTTTCCAATTCCTTGGTTTTAAGGGCCAGGAGTCAATGGCTTTCTTTTTAAAGTGTTCCATGTAAATATTGGCCACTACAAGTGACAAAGGAGATCCCATTGCCACACCATCAGTTTGTTCATAAAATTCATCCTAAAATGTAAGTAAGTAGATTTTAAACAGATTTTGACCATGTTTGTTGTTTCATCATTGGTAATATTACTTATAATCTTGATGGCTTCTTCAACAGAACCTTGGTGTAAAGTGAAACCACATCAAAACTAACCATTATTTCATTCTCATGTACTTGACTATCTTTAATGTCCTTGACAAAATGGGAAGAGTCTTTAATGTAAGAGAACGCCTGACCTGCTAATGGCTTGAGAGTTTTTGCCAAGAATTTCGCAAATTGATAGGTCGACGAGCCAATACTATTCACGATTGGTCTCAATGGAGCTCCCTCTTTGTGAATTTTGGGCAGTCCGTAAATACGTGGAGTGATTGTATTTCTGGGAATAATATTTTTCTTCACAGCTTCATCCCATGAAGATGCTCGTATCACCTTCATCACGTCCTGGATTATCTTGGCTGTGGGGTCTTTGTTCAACTTCCTGTAGCACCCCCCATTCGTCAAATGATCATGCATCTTATCCTGGTAAGATTTGGTGTCCATTATAACCATTGCATTACCCTTATCGACTTTCATGATGTGGATATCTCCGTTTTCTTTTAAAATTTTCAAAGCGTTGATCTCCATCCTGCTAAGGTTTTGTTTTGGTGGTTTTGTTCTTGATAGAATTCGAGTGCAGTCCTGGCGTGCTTCGTTCGCTTCTTCTTTTGGTAATGTCGAGACCACCTCTTCAATAGGGAAGATTATTCTCTCTTTTGGGCAGATTATTCAGAGTGTAGCGAGAAAGATTTATGATGTCATTATCATGCTTGTTATCTTGCTTCTTATGTAATGTCTTAATTTGCGTGGGTTTCTTTTCAGCGAGGGTTTCCTTCACGTTATTATTGTTCAGTGTATCCCCCAATATCGTATTCTTCTGTATCTTCTTTTGCATGGAATTTGCCATGGTTTCCTTCACGTTTTTCTTATTAGGTTGAATATTATTCATGCTATTCTCCATCATGGTTTCTTTATTATATTTCACGTGCTTATTAGGTTGATTCTGCATGGAATTTGCCAATCTCGTATTCTTCTATATCTTCTTTTGCATGGAATTTTCTGTGGTTTCGTTCACGTTTTGCTTATTATTTTACAACATCATATAATAAAATGAAATATTCACCAAAAAATTATATGTACATATTATATTATTGATAAAATTACCTTCAAATTTTTCTATATATTGGGAAGATTCACCCATTTTTTATACATATAAAGGGGGGGGCATTCTTAAAATCATCGCTGAATGGGAAATGGTAAAAAAATGAAAACAAAAATGGAAAATGGTAAGGGAATACTTGGATTTGAACCCATATCACTTGAAAAAGGCATAAACTCTATTTGAGGTACATTACCACAAAAATATGCCATTAAAAATGCAAATATGAACTGAAACTAGCCTAACCTATGGATGCAAACAAGTGAACAAGGCATATTTGAGATAAATATTAGCATGTAATATTAAGGGAAAATTAAGTAACCATAGATATATGGATACTAGGATTTGAACCTAAATATCGTTATAGGAATGCAAGGTCCTTCTTTGGGCCACATCCATGAATAAGATCTACACATTAAATAAACCCTCAATATCATTTTCTTCTTCTTCTTTCTTGATTAAATTTGCAACAACAAAACGAGAATAAAAATTAGTAAGTCAATAAAGGAAAAACAAAGTAAAAGAGAATGAAAGGAAAAGAAGGGAATGGAGAATCCATAACCTTCCTCATGGAGGTTCTCCATGAAACCTTAGCCTCCATGCATGAAACCCTAAAACTGGAACAAGAAAAAAATAAACATTAACAATATAAAATAAATAAAATTATAAGAAGAAGGAAGGAGGATAAGGTAAAGGATAATCTATTACCTTTTTCATAACGTTCCTCCATGAAATCTTAGCCTCCATGCATGAAACCCTAAACATGCAACAACAAAGAAGAGACAAAGAGAGAAAGAGAGGAAATAAGAAAAGAATGAGAGAGTGAGGGACTTTTGTGAGGGAAAATAAGAATTTTTAATTAAAATAACAAAAATATCCTCACACTCCTTAGGATTGAGACAAATGGCTTATTTTTAACCCACCTTCTCTTAGTTTACATTTTAAAAAGTTTCTCTCTTAAATTGGTTTTTGAAAAATCGCCCTTGTTCTTATTTTCTTACTCAAGAAATATGGCACTAAATTCAATGCTAAAAGGGAGAAAACCCTGATGCCAAAAAGGGAGCAAAACCTAGCACTAAAAAGGAAGCAAAACCTAGTGCTAAAAAGGAAGCAAAACCCAATGTTGATGATTCTGGCGCTAAAAAAGAACAAAACCCGACAGGTAAAAGGGAAGCAAAAAATGACGTTAAATCCAACGCTAATTAGCATTGACCCAAAAAATTAGGCATTAGAAATGCCATAAATTGTGCCAGCCCATGAAATAACGTCAACTTTGCCTAGACACTGGAGAAAAATACATTGAAATAGTGGCTAGAAGCAAAGAAGGGAGCTAAATTAGAAGCAAATGACATGCTTTTGTTGTAGTAATTGTTATTGGTCCATCTTATAATATTTCAGAGAGCTTAATTGAATATTAATATAAAAGCTTCAGAGGAAAATTTCTCGAGATCTACTTGTGTATGTGTGGCTTATTTATTTTTTTATGCTTCATGTTCGAGGTGGTTCGTGGTGATAACACAATAGCATTATCACTTCTTTCTTTTTATGATTGGCCATTGAAAGGGTATTACTACCTTTTTAAATGAAGAATATGGTTGTATGTTAAATTCTATTACAATTCTCATTGTTTTTCACTTTTTTTTTTTTTTTTTTAGCCTCTACCTTAATTTGGATTGTGCAATACTAACCCCTTCCTTATAGAGTGCATTTGCAAAGGAAAATGGAGNAAATGGAGAGATATATTCTATCCCTTTGTGATCTTGTGTATGTATCTTCAACACATCTAGTGGACTGAAGTTAACCTAAAGCAAAATCTTTCACTTGACGATATTTCTAAGCAAGACTTTCTTGTTAAACATTGAGCGACTCCATATGCCCTTTAGTCTTTTGGCACTAATCTCTATTTACAACCATCCATATATCTAACAATATCCAAACATATTTTTCCTTTTGTTTTAAAGTGAAATCTACTAACCACAAATAAAAATCCTTCTTAGATTTCATAATTATTCTATATCTATTTGTTAATTATTGAATATTTTTTTATCATATTATATCTAATTAGAAAAGATGGAAATTTAGTCCTAAAAGTTTATCATACAATTCTCATATTTCTCTCTTATAAGCCTTGGGGCATTGAAGATTAATTTTAAGAATATTAAGCCCTAAAATGATTTTCATTATTCCCATGGGATTTCAAGTTATTTATCTTTCTGATGAATATTGTTAAATTTATGTAATATGAAAATAACTTGTTTAATGCATTAAACCAAAAATTTGGTATTCATTAATTGGTTTTAAGGGTTAAATATTTTATTTTTGAATTGGTAGTAAATTTTAACAATTTCTAGCCATACGAAAGTATTACCAAATAATAAATATTGCAGAATTTCCATTATTCCAACTAATCTTAAAGTTTCACATCTTTTCTTGGATTAACTCTTTTATTTTATAATTATGAAATTTGATCAATTTTTTTATTTTTCTTAAATGATTCCAAAATTTAGATTTTTGTTGTTGTTGCAAGTTTCAAAATATATTTATTCGAAGCAAAATTTCATAGTGGTTATTACCACTCATTAAAAGTGGTTTTCACCACTAATCTTTTGAGCATAATCATCTAGTTCCTAATATTTAATTGTTTGAAACATTTAATTTATATCATATACGATCATTGTCACTGTCAGTGTCAGTGAAGAGGTGAGCCAACATATTTTGCTTGCAAAATCATGTTTTGAAGCATTAAAGAAATTAAAAGACTTGTATGACTCACATTCTGAGATGGAAGTAATTCAGTTAACGTTAAAATTGTTCGGTTTGGAAGTAAAAGATAATGATCATATGCTGATTGCATTCGAGATTAGAGAAATCATGCATAATATCCAAGCATTTGGTATGAAACTTGACCTTCCACTTGCAACATTTGTAAAGTCACTTTATCCAACTCACTTCAACTACCTTGAGTCTGTGCAAGCGAGTGATAATTTCAAAGGCCTCACCTTTGACACTCTGGTAGAAAATATTGCAGACAGAGAGAAAGCCTTTGGAAAGAAATCAAATGAGCCTAATGGAGAGTCCATTTGCTTTGTTAAGAAAGCAAAGAATCATCCCAAAGACCCTTCCAAGGGGGACAACAACAAAAGAGGACAAGGAAGAAGAAATTTCAGAGGCATAGGGGGGAAAAAACAACCCAAGCAAAAGATCCGAAATTTGAAGTACAAGCGCCGTGGAAAGAATGGACATTTAGTAGATCATTGTTGGGATCCTCGGGATCCCATCAAAGGAAGACACAATCGGAATAAAAAAGACGAAAATAAAAATCAAGAGGCTGGTAAATCCTCTGATTCTGCTCATTGTATAGTTGCACATTGTAATCTTGGTATTAATGAAAAAATTTCTTTTTCATCTTACAAAGATTGTTGGTTGCTTGATACTGGTGCAACTTCTCACATGAATTTTAGAAAGGACTATTTTGCAGAACTAAATGACATTGAAAATGACATAGTATACTTCACAGACAAGTCTAGCCTCAAACCAAGGGGAATTGGTTCAATCAGGTTCAAGCTGCCTGGTTTCCCTGAATTTGTGTTAAATAATGCTCTCTATCTTCCAAAGCTGTAGATAAGCTTTATGTCCTTAGTGCAGATTCGACAACAAGGCCATTCCATCCACATGTTTGATGGAATTGTAGAGATAAGGAAGTCCTCTGACAACAAGGTCATCATGACCATATATGAATATGGAAAGCTGTTGAAGTTGAAGGGTTGTTATGCAACAATTCAAAACTTTTCCTACATGTCTCAGCTTGAAGAAGGTAATTTGTCATCCGGTTTATTATGGCATGCAAGATTTGGTCACTTCAATTATAACAGTCTGTGTTTGTTAAGAAAGATTGGTGTATATGGTTTGCCCACTATTCCTAAGCAAATGAATAAATGTGATGCATGCATAGTAGAAAAACATATTAAGCAACCATTTCAAGAGTCTAAATTCAGAGCATGTAGAAAGTAAGAAGTTATTCATTCTGACTTATGTGGCCCCATGCCAATTCCTTATGCAAATGGTAATAAGTACCTCATGACCTTTGTTGATGATTATTCAAGAATGTATTGGGTATATTTATTGAAGACAAAGTATGCATCATTTTAAACATTCAAGAACTTCCATGCATGGATAGATAAACAAGTACAAGCTCGTATTGGTACATTATGTTATGATAATGGTAAATAATACACCTCTAATGAATTTGAAGACTATCTTTGCAAACATGGGATTGCACATCAAACTTCAATTCCTTATAATCCTCAACAAAACAATGTAGCAAAAAGGATGAATAAAACATTAATGAATATGACAAGATCAATGATGTTTTTCAAGAATGTGAAACTGATGTTTTGGGGTGATGCAGTAGTATGTGTAGCATACTTGAGACATAGAAGTCCATTTCATGTTCTTGAAGACAAGAATCCACATGAAATGTGGTTTAGCCACCTTCCTTCTGTTAGGCATAGAGTTTTTGGTTCCACCTGCTATTCCTTGATACCAAAGGATCAAAGAAACAAACTTGGTGCTAGAAGTCAAAGATGTAATTTCATGGGGGTATTTAGACACTTCCAATGCATACCGTCTTTATGATGAGGTAAACAAGAAATTTGTTGTTTCCAAAGATATCATTTTTCTTGAAACAAATAAAAATGACAAGTCTATTGAAAGACAACTTGATCGTCTAGAGAGGTTTTCCCTTCTAAAGAAATATTATGAGTTTGATAATGAAATTCCACATCTTGATGGGGGGATCTTGATCTTAGATCAAGATCAATCTCTGGAATTTCCTTTTGAAGCACCAACACCCCCTCATGAGAAAGTCATGAAGAAGAAGTTCCCACCACTTCACCTGAATTAGATGACGTGATTGAGAAGATTGGAAGATTGAACCTTGAAGAGAATGAAGCACCTCCAGTTGATCAACCTAGACCATCAAAGAAAATTTTGAAATGGGCCATAAAGACACTTGAAAGTGTCCATCTAGATGAAGTTGGAAATACAGGAACGAGAAGTTCAACTAGTCAAGAAGATGGAGGAGAAGTAGATAACTTAGGTGATGGCATGTATATCTCATTTGATTGTGAATTGAATTTATTTGCTAACTTTGAACCAACTTCCTTTATAGAAGTTGTTGCATGTGATGAATGGAAAAAAACCATGCATAATGAATATGATGCACTCATAAAGAATGGAACCTTGAAGCTGGTTGACCCTCCAGTCAGAACCAAACAATTTGGCTGCAAGTGGGCATACAAGAACAAATGCAAATCAGATGGCTCACTTGACAAGAACAAAGAAATGATCATGGTGAAAGGCTACGCACAAAAAGAAGGAATTGACTATCCATAAACACCCCCCCCCCCCACAACAAAATGGGATACCATCCACACTTTGCTCTCCTTAGCAGCACAAAAATGGGTGGAAAGTCCACCTGATGGATGTAAAAACAACTTTCTTAAATGGAGACTTGAAAGAAAACGTCTTCATGTCTCAAGCAGAAGATTTTGTTGTGAAGGGACAAGAACACATGGTATGCAAACTTGTCAAATCCTTGTATAGCCTAAAACAAGCACCACGAGCATGCTATGAAAAGTCGACCGAGCATCTTCTAAAGCTAAATTTCAAACATTATAATCTTGATGATGCAACATTGTTTGTCAAGAAAGTTGGAAGATCTATTGTGTTTCTTGTGGTTTATGTAGATGACCTTTTGATGGCAGGGAGCAATGAAAGTTATATAGCATCCATAAAGAAAGATTTGAATAAAGGCTTTGAAATGACTGAACTGTGAAATATTCATCACTACTTAGGAATTGAAGCAACTCAACATCCTAAGTACATATTCATATCTCAAAAAAAGTATGTTGGAGAATTGTTGAACATATTTTGCATGACATAATGCAACCCTCTCTCAACTCCAATGGAACAAAAGTTGAAGCTCACATTAAGTGAAGGAAAAGAATTTGAGGATGCGACCGAGTACCGATAGATTTTAGGAAGCCCTATCTACCTTACCATTACTAGACCAGATATTTCTTATGTTGTTGGCAATCTTTCCAGGTTCATACACAAACATTGTGAAGGACACCTATTTGCAGCAAAAAGAGTTCTAAGGTACTTGAAGGCGACTCAAGACTTTGGAATCAAGTACACTAAGATGGAAGGCTTCAAACTTAATGGGTACACTGATTCATACTTCGATACCGACAAAGAGACATGATTATCTACTTCTGGATACACAATGAGTCTTGGATCAAGAGCCATCTCCTGGATATCACACAAACAATCAGTTCTAGCAGATTCGACAACAAAAGCATAATATGTGGCAGCTGTAGAAGAAACAAAGGAGATTGTGTGGCTTAGGAAGACACTTGAATATTTGTAGGAGAATTAAGAGAATTCAACTCCCTTATTGATTGACAACACTTCTGCAATCAAATTGGCCAAGAACCTAGATTCCATGATCAAACTAAGCACACCAACATGAAGTACCATTTGAATCGACATCATTTCAAGGCCAAGTTAGTTCATTTATGACATTGTTCCAATGGAACAAAAGTAGAAGCTCACATCAAGTGAAGGAAAATAAATTGAGGATGGGATCAAGTACCTATAGCTTGTAGGACACATTATCTACCTTACCAATACTTGTTAGGAACCCGTGTCAACCCTTCTTTTTACTTCGTTAGTATATTTTTGTTGGATGCATATACTTAGTAAGTCGTCCCGTGAGTATATTGTATCATCCCACATTCATGGGGAGTAATAGTTGTTTAGATTAGATTTAGTATTTAAGTATGTCTTGAGGCCAATGAAGGAATCCACAAGTTATTTGTATTGAGCTTGCTCAAAGGAGGAATCTGCAAGTTATTTGTATTGAGCTTGCTCAAAGGAGGTTGTCCCCTTGAAGTGGCCCACGATTAATACAATTCCTTCTGTGCTCTACTATTTCTGTTATATTGTGCATTTCCATTATTTATTGCAGAAGTTTTCTTACATTTGGTATAAGAGCACTTTCTTGGGCTCGCTGGGTGGAATTTCTGCCATTTTTTTTCTAGTGCTTCTCGATACTGTGATCATTGCAATAGTTTTTCTTCTTTGCATATGCATTGTTCATTTCAATTGCAACTTCGAACAAAAGGGAATAACCCCTATCCACTTAAATGTGGGAAGTACTTGGGCATATCCCTAAAAATCATTGTGAGGAGTACCACAAGAACCCTAAAGTAGGTGGCCATTGAGAGGATCTACAAAGTGAAAAGGGAAACGACCCCCACCTGATTGACTAGTTCCCACCCGTGATGTAAACCAAGAGTTATTGTTTGTGGCAAAGCGGTTATTAGTTTTACCTGATCTGTGGAGTGAGGGGAACTGCCCCAATATGCAAGTTGTTAGACATCATTGGTCGCTGAATGAATCCCCTGAACCCTTAGGAATCCACACATACCTGGGGTCCATATCTTAAATTGCATCTTGCATCTGTCCAAAGCCACCACAGATCCATTCCACCGAACCAAAAAGAGCATAAATTTGTGTTTTTTCACCATATCTTCTTTGTTTTAACTCCATTTCCCTTGAAAATTCACTATAACCTCTGTCATTCCATTCTGCATATTTCCTTCCCTGAGGACCCTATCCCAAATTCCACTTCTTGAAGCTCGAAATCCCATATTTGTCTATTTTTAGGGTTTTCCATAACCTTTTCGATTCTTGCCCAATCACCTTCAAGTTTTTCCACAGTGTTCATTTCCTAATTTTGCTTCCTTGTCCTTCTTTGACAATTTTTCAAATTCTTTCACCCCGCTTCTGAAATTCTCATTTTCTGCTTCCCTGTCTCTTAGAAAGTGTCCAAAACCTAGTCAAACCCCAATTACCCACCATATTTTTTTCTAAATCCAAATTTTCCTTTTCTAAAAACATTTTTTTTTGTTTTTCTACCCATCACCCCCCTCCCCCCCCCAAAAAAACTCCTGGTTATGGTTGTCACCCATGCCGGAGTAGATAAACAAATGGAAGACGAACTCGCTGCCCTCAAGACCAAACTCAAAGATCTAGATGAAAAATTTCATGACCTCCATCTTCAGCATTTAGCCATGAACAATAGACAATAACCCGAGTCTTCTGCAGACACTGGGTTCTCTTCTTCTAGAATTTTTCGTGGGCTAAAGCTTTATTTTCCTTGCTTCAATGGTGATGATCCAACTGGATGGATATACATGAAAGAACAATATTTCAATTTGCATAACACTTTTGATGTCAACAAAGTTCCACTTGCATCCTTTCATTTGGAACATGGAAGCCCTTCAATGGTTTCGTTGGTACATCAAGGCTCATGAAGAGCCAAAATGGGATGATTTTTTCCAACTCATTTTCCAACAATTTGGCCCTACTGCTTTTGATTACTTCACAAGAGCACTCACTAAACTTCGTCAAACTGGCACTGTGAGGGAGTATCAGACATAATTTGAGAAATTAGCTAATCACATAGAATGATTGTCTGATGCATTCCACAGGAGTTGTTTTATCAGTGGTGTGAAGGATGCAATCCGATTTGAGGTTAAAATGTTCTGTCCCAACATAATGATGGAAGCCCTAGGGTTGGATAAGTTGGCAGAGGACAAGATCATACCTTGTCAAAGCTCCAAATCCACTTTTGTTCCATTCAGAAATATGGTTCCCCAAATACCTCTAATCACGCCAGCTCCTAGAACCATTCCTATCAAGCATTTGTTTGAAGCCTAGATACAGGCACGTAGAGAAAAAGGGCTTTGTTATTGTGATGAGAAATTCACCCGGGGGACATCAATGTGCTGAGCAAAAGCTCTATCTCTTGGATGTGGATTCTTTGTCTACACCTAAAATTTATAATGATGCTCAGGATCCAGTAGATGATGAGGACGACATTTAGTAGCTTCCTTTTGACCCTCCTACTTAATACGACCATCCATAGATATCTCTTCATGCATTAGCTAGAGTCACCACCCCACAAACCATGCGGGTCAAGGGTTTCTTTAAGAAGCTCCCTCTTACAATGCTCATTGATTCTGGTAGCACTCATAACTTCATTGATCCTCGGATCGCCAAACAAGTGATTGTTTTGTCCATCCTTTCTCCAGCTTTGAAGTCATGATTGCCAATGGGGGTACCTTACCTTGCAAAGGGAAGTGTCATAATGTATAAATCTCTATTGTAGATTATAAATGTTTGCTTTGGCCTTAGGTGGATGTGATGTGGTTTTGAACGCTCAAGGGTTACGCACACTTGGACCCATCTTATGGGATTTTGCTGAACTTTGGATGCATTTTTCAATCAATGGGAAAAAACACATTGAAGGGCTTACAACCAAGGTTTCTCAACATCATCAATTCACATCGCATGGAGAATATCCTTAAGAAGAATCCACATGGTGCAATTGCTCCCTTGGATCTACACCAAATTTTGGATTGATATGCATGTGTCTTTGCTGAACCAGTGGGATTGCCACCTTCAAGACCAGAGGACCATCCTATTCCACTCCTTCCTGGAAGCGTCCCTCCCAACACCAGGACTTATAGCTACTTGTTTCACCAAAAGATAGAGATTGAGATGCTCGTTCGGAACTTATTCATGAATCAAGGTATTATTCTCCCTAATACCAATTCTTATTGTTCAAAAAAAGATGGGTCATGGCACCTCTGCATTGACTTTCGAGCACTTAATCACATCACAATCAAGGATAAGTTTTTAATTCCTATTGTTGATGAGCTTCACGGTGCTCATTGTTTCTCCAAGTTGGATATTCGTTCTAGGTATCACCAAAATATGGTTCACGAGGATGATATCCCTAAAATGACTTTCGGCACACATGATGGACACTATGAGTTTTTGGTCATGCCATTTGGCCTCACGAATGCTCCTTCCACATTCTAGGAATTGATGAATAAAATATTATGGCCCTACTTGCAAAAATTCATTCTGGTCTTCTTTGATGATATCCTTATTTATAGCAAAACATGGGTTGAGCATCTCCAACATCTGGATCTTGTACTGCAACTTTTCTGTGATCATCATCTCTGTGCCAAATATTCTAAATGTGTTTTTGGGCAAGAGGAAGTAGAGTATCTCGGGCATATTGTTTCAACACAAGGGGTTCATGTAGATCCTACCAAAATAGATGCCATGAAAAATTGGCCGCATCTTCAGACATTTAAGAGCCTTCGCGGGTTTTTGGGACTGACTGGATACTACCGCAAGTTTGTCTAGGATTATGGGAAGATTGCAGCTCCATTAAAAGATCTACTGAAAAATGATTCTTTTACATGAACACATGCTGCCGATTGTGCATTTTACAAACTGAAACAAACTGTGTACCACACTTGTTCTAGCTATGCCTTATTTTCCCAAGCCCTTCACTATTGAGATTGATGCTTGCGACAATGTATTTGATGTTGTTCTCCTTCAAGATGAACATCCCATTTCGTTCACTAGCAAATCCCTTTCCGGTAAGAATTTAGCCGCCTCTACATATGAGAAGGAAATGATGGCTATTTTGCATGCAATACAAAAGTGGCAACCATATACCTATTAGGGAATCATTTTTGCATCAAGATTGATCACCATAGTCTGAAATATTTCTTGGAACAACGAATCTCATCCCTAACACAACAAAAATGGGTTAGAAAACTCATGGGTTATGACTATGAGATCACTAACAAGAAGGGTAAGGACAATCTTGCGGCAGATGCTCTTTCTGGCACATTTGATGACCACATTTTTCTTTCAGCTATTTCTATGCCTATTCCAAATTGGTTACAATATGTTCAACAAGGCTATGTCAATGACTCTTCATTATCTGAAATCATCCAACGGTTGGCCAATAACCCTTCTATTGTACCACATTACTCTTGGGATGGTTCTTCTCTGAGATACAAGGGTCGTCTGGTGCTTCTCCAGAGCATAAATCTTCAACATGTTGGCTTCTATGAACTCCTGCATGCTTCTCCATCGATAGGGCACTTTGGGTTCCTCAAAATGTATGAGAGGGCATGTCATAACTTATTTTGGAAGGGAATGAAACAGAAAATTCAACAGATGGTGGCCGAATGTGATACCTTCCAGTGCCACAAGGGTGAAACGACACTCTTCAGATTGCTTGAACCCTTGCCCATCCCTAAAAGGATTTGGACAGATATTTTGATGGATTTCATTGAAGGGCTCCTTACATCTGGAGGGAAGACCGTAATGTTGGTCGTGGTTGATCAACTCTCCAAATATAGTATTTTTGGTGCTCTCAACCATCCATATACCGCCTCTTCATTCACACAAATTTTCATGGACCATATCTTCCGTCTTCATGGAATCTCTTCTTCCGTTCTTTCATACCGCAACGAAACTTTAACAAGTCATTTTTGGACATAACTATCTCGCCACACTGACACCAAACTGAATATGAGTTCAAGATATCACCCACAAACAGATGGTCAGACTGAGGTTATTAACAAATGTTTGGAAACTTATCTTCTTTGCTTCACCTTTGAACAACAACATCAGTGGGAAAAGTGGCTCCCTCTCATTGAATGGTGGTACAATACTTCCTACCATACTGCATCTAAAATGACTCCATATGAAGCAGTTTAAGGTCAGGAACTGCCAGTGCTCCTTCCATACACCCCCGGTAGTTCACTAGTTCAGGTAGTTCACGGTTCTCCGCAACGGAGATCAGATTCTTCACATTTTGCAGGACAATCTTCACATGGCTACAAACCAAATGAAACAACAAGCCAATCAACACCGTTCTGAGCACACTTTTCAAGTCGGTTATATGGTTTTTCTTTGTCGACAGACTTACAAGTAATCCTCCTTGAAACTCAATTGGCATCAAAAGCTACCTCCAAAACTCTATGGGCCATATAAGGTTCTTCAGAAGATTGGTTATGTTGCTTATAAATTGGAACTTCCTCCTTCTCGCATTCACCTAGTATTTCATGTCTTTTGTCTTAAGAAAGCTATTGGCACCAACATCAGAGAAAAAACTGTTTTACCAAAACTAGATAATGAAGGATCCATGATTTTGGAGCCGAAGGCCATCCTCAATAAGCACACTCATCAGCTTCGCTCTCGATCCATCACAGAGGTATTAATTCATTGACACGACATGCAACCACAGGATGCTACAAGGGAACCATTCCTTCAGGTTCAACAACAATTTCCACATGTAAAGCTTTGATGACAAAGATTTTCTAAGAGGGAGGGGATGTTAAGAACCCGTGTCAACCCTTCTCTTTATTTCGTTAGTATATTTTTGTTGGACACATATACTTTGTAAGTCGTCCCGTGAGTATATTGAATTATCCCACATTCATGGAAAGTAATAGTTGTTTAGATTAGACTTAGTATATAAGTACATGTTGAGGCCAATGAAGGCATCCACAAGTTATTTGTATTGAGCTTGATCAAAGGAGGTTTTCCTCTCGAAGTGGTCTGCGATCAATAAAATTCCTTCCGTGCTCTGCTATTTCTGTCATATCATGCGTTTTCATTATTTATTGCAGGAGCTTTCTCACAATTCTAGACCAGATATTTCTTATGTTGTTGGCATTCTTTCGAGATTCATGCACCAACCTTGTGAAGGACACATGTTTGCAACAAAAAAAAGTTCCAAGGTACTTCAAGGGGACTCAAGACTTTGGACTCAAGTACACTAAGGTGGAAGACTTCAAACTCAATGGGTACACTAATTCAAACTTTGATAACGACAAAGAGACAGAAGTGTTCACTTCTGTATACACAATGAGTCTTGGATCAAGAGCCATCTCTTGGAGATCACGCAAACAGTTAGTTCTAGCAGATTCAACAACATAAACAAAATATGTTGCAGCTATAGAAGCAACAAAGGAGATTGTGTGGCTTAGGAAGATAGTTGAAGATTTGCGGGAGAAGAAAGAGAATTCCACTCCCTTATTTATCGACAACACTTCTACAATCAAATTGGCCAAGAATCCCAGATTCCATGATCAAACTAAGCACACCAACACAAAGTACCATTTGATTCGACATCATGTGGAGGCCAAGATAGCTCATTTATGTCATTGTTCCACGGACGAGCAAATTGCAAACATCTTCATCAAAGCACTTGGACAAGAAAAGGTTGAAAAGTTTAGAACCATGCTTGGACTCACAAATACCCCTTCGGATTAAGAGGGGTAGTGTTGGAAACCTAATTCTCGTGATTATGGTTCCACACAATTTGTAATTATCTAAGTAAATAAAGGAAAATGAATAGCCACATAGGAAGCTGAAAATGCCGATTGGAGGATGAAACTCAACCACCATATGTATTGTATAAATAAAGACATTTGCAAGGAATAAATGAATTCGAGAGTTATTCATTTGACAGTCTTGGTCATTGCATTGTTGAAAATCAATTCATTGGAGAATCATGTAAACTGATAACTTCATTTCATGTTGGAATTGTTGAGTAGTGAACATATTTTCCTTTTGTTTTCCATCTCATAAGCCAAGAGCATCTATTTTCTAGCATTGTTTGTAAGGAATAAGGCTAAAATTATGTTATTTGATCTCCGTTTAAATTGATAGTCTACACCACAATTGTTTCACCCAACATTAATTTTCAGTAAAGGAATGGTTATTTGATCATAAAAGGATTATATTTTCCTTGTTATCTCAAGATCCCATGATAGTGAAGAGCTTATGTGACCCCATACGCCTCTAGACACTAGTTCATCCCCCAACAGTTAAAATATAAATTTAAATCTTCATTTTTATTCTAGATCTGAAATAATTAAAAGATAAAATCTTACATTTCATATCTGTAAATTTTAGCCCTGTCTTCCATTTATTTGTCTTATTCTTTGGCTGAAAATTTAAAAGAATTAAATCTGAAAAATGTCATAGAGATATTGAAATTAAATCATGACTTATTTTCGCTTTTATGTTGCCTTTTAAAAACTGTTACAAACTCAACAAATCTGAAATTTTACCAGAAATTTACCATCATTTGATTTCAGATTAGAACAATTTTTAACTCACATAAGAATATGTTTACAAGGCCACCGTCCATAGTCCCCTCAATCTAGAAATTACATCACAATTATACCATAAAACCAGATCCATGAATAGTCTCTCCTATCTCATTTCCTTAACCATTAGTAAGACAATCACTTGTAAGGAAGCCTCCCTGGGCTGCAAAGATTATGAGCCTAAAAGAAGAGGGATAAATGAGAAAACATTTTGCTATATCATTTCCTTAACTATTAATAAGACAATCACTTATAGGGAAGTCTCCCTTGGCTGCAACGATTTTCAACCTAAAAGAAGAGGGATCAATGCGATAACATTGGCCTCCCTCTTAATTCCCACATAATGAATTAAGGCATTTCCATGAAGGGTGCGAGATTAAGTTATAATGCCATCTCTATTTTGAATTTTCATAAATTTTGAAAAGTTCACATTTTTTTAAAATTCTTTAAGATATGTATACCAGTATATCTAGTCTAGTGGTATTGGATTTTTTAGATACATGTTTTTTTGTATCATTACTATAACCATATTTGTATCTATATATGATAACTATGCTACAAACAGTTACTAGAACCAAAACATCTACAATATAGGCTATGACTCCAAAATAATTAACTAGTACAATCCAAATAAATAAAAGATACTAATATATAACTATCATTTAACTTCAATTCACATAAATATATTGCATTGATTCCCAATTTGAACTACTTCCCTGCCTTCCCAATGTCACGCGAGTTGGGGTTTTGCATAATAGTATAGACACCCCAAGCTACCAATGGTAAACATCTCTCATCACCATACTAGGACCACAAGTACATCCTCAAGATCTGCTTAAGTTAACAAATCTAAGCTTTGCCAGGGAACCAACAAGACAGATAATAAACATCGGAGGCTTGGAGAATGCAACCCACTACCATCAACGTTCCTTTAAAAGGGAGGTCCTTATGATGCCAAAGATGAAGCTTGCTCTGCAACCATTGAAGACACTAGTCCCACATGGCCATGGGCGACAATCCAATCTTAAAAGGGATACCGATATACTTGACAATCACCTCGGGACAAATATAAGGCTAAGGTAGTAGGAATCCACTCAAGCGGTGAATCTAACCCAAGGAGCCATTTTTTTGTGAGGATTAATCATGACACCTAAGACAATACAAAATATATCTAGACAAATGAGAGTCCCATCAACTAAATCCTAATTAGCCTCATAGAAAGGAGGGAATCATTTGCAAAATAGTTATTAACCATCTCCGAGGTATCCATAAGCATAACAACCTTGACCTTCCTTGCAATATGAGCCACCTCCAACAAATATCCCAAAGCATCTACAATGAACACATAAATATGGTACCAAAGGGTATTGCTGTCGAATGCATTGATGTAAAGCTATCCAAAGGGGCAATGCCTTGTTAGCAGAAACACAGGCTGAAGCATTGGTGGATAGACTATTTACCATGCCCACATAATGAGAGACAAAACCCAAGCATTGTGAATATAGTATTTACCATGCCCACACAACCAGAGACAAAACCCAAGCAAGTTAGCATCTTGAAAATGAAAGATCAATCATGTCGATCATAGGCCGTGTTGAAGCCAATCTTCAACACAAGGCACTATTGACTTGTCTCTCTGGCTCACTCCATAGCCTCCTAAGAAAAAAACCTTAGTATCTAGGATGAACCTCCTTTGCACAAACTCAGTTTGCTCCTGCTGCACCACATATCTTGCAACCAATCCAATCCTCAAGCTTATAGCCTTAGTCATGATTTTGTAAACAACAATAAGAAATCCAATAAGCAAGCAATCAAATCCTCATGATTTTGCTCCTGCTGCACCACATATCTTGCAACCAATCCAATCCTCAATCTTAGAGCCTTAGTCATGATTTTGTAAACAACAATAAGCAAAGTTATACGCCATCGATCACCAATGGAGTATCTCATTGCGTTCTTCGGAATGAGTTTGAACAACCCCTAATTGAGAAACTTAGAGAGGTGATCAGAAGAGAAAACCTCTCAAGCTAGACAACAAAAACCATCCCCAATGGTGTCCTACATAGACTTATAGAACTCACAAGACAAACCATTCAACCTAGGGGATTTACCATTTTTCATAAGTAAAGGAAACACATAACTTATCTCTCGAATTTTTTGTATCCAACTTGTCCCTGTCACCATTGAAACTACGAGGGGGACAACCCTGCAATAATAATCTCAAGCAGCAAACACCCTACCTGTTAGAGAATAAGGGGTAGAATTTAATTGAAAACTAGAACTAAACATACTGTTGCCACCTTCCTATTAAGAAAATGAAAATAAAACTTGGACCCCTCATTCCCTTCGTAAATCACTGGAGCTGCAAATGGACCTTGGCAGTTCAAGCAATATACTCCTCACCATGTTTAACAACAATTTCCAACTTCGCAAACTCCTCTTTAAGAGCAATATTAGAACATTGGGAGGCTTTACTTTATTTTACTTTTCTATTCTATATCACCACTTTCTACTTGCATGTTGGATGAGTTTAACTAAAATATATTGTGTTGAAATAAATGATATTTGAATATCAAAACTAAAATACTTAATTAGAATTGTCTAAGAATTATACTTTTCAGAACTAAAATATTTTATTAAAATTATCTAAAAACATTTTATTAAATTAATCTAAAAATTATGCTTTATGTAAAGGAACTCTAAATCCATTTCCAACTTTTATCTCGTAAAAAATAAAATTATAAAAAAAACATTTTATTAAAATTATTTAAAGTATGTAAAAATTAAAATTATAAAAAAACGTTTAATTAAAATTATCTAAAAATTATGCTTTATGTAAAAGAACTCTAAATCCATTTCCAACTTTTATCTCGTAATTATGCATGGTCGTTATTCTTCAGAGGCAATTAGTCCTCGTATATGTTCTATTACCACGCAGCTCTATTCAAAAGAAATAACTCCATATAATTCCCACTAGTTTGGCGATAAAGAAATAACCATTAAAAAGTAAATAGTAAAATTCAACTGGAAATATGAGCTCCCAATGATGTGGCCTGAATTTCTACATCTGGTTATAACCAGTCATTGATTTACCTGTCAAATAGAACATGATCCAGCATGCCTTGTACACAACTATTTGTTATCTTTCTTATCGACCAAACCTCTTACAAATGGATGTGATCCTTAACAAAAAGATCAAATTGGATTCTTCAATAGGGTAGCCACTATCATTAATTCTTCATTCCAATGGTTTGTTAAAAGATGACTTTTTCATAACCACCTTTGTATGAGAATCTCTACACGGTTAAAAATAGCCAATATGTCTAGGGAATAATAACCCTGGCTATGCCTCCTTGGCAGTTCTAAGGCTGCCAACAAATAAAGGACACCCGTTAGCTCCTTGGCTTAAAATCACTCCTTTATTCAATCCATTAATCATAACCTTTTGGCAGAATAGGATGGGTACAATATTATTAACTTTGAATAACGTTCTGCCTTGAGATCAAAGTATCTGGACCATTCAAGCATTTCGAATTCTGACGCTGTGAACTGCCACCAATGATTCTCTGAAAGCACAATGAAAGTTGGTGGGCCAAAAAGCTCCTATATTTCTATGGAGTATCAATGGTAGTCAATCTGAAATATTATCATCAGTAGCATGCAAAGTGATGTCATACCACACAACAAAACCACAACGGTTAACCTGAAAAGTTTAACAGTGAAACGATATGTTCAGAAGGATAGTACATGACAACAATATAAAAAGCTTATAAACATATCATGAATAACTTTGCAGGTTGTGCTTGAGAGATATCTCTGCGTGTATCCATATTTTCTATTCATGCATACATGTGCCAGATAATTTACTAAAGGGAACAGTACATTGTTACATCAAGTGAGAAGCCTGCTTAGAGTTGGATTTTTCACTTTGATTTCTACAATTTCTTAACTTAACATGCTGAGCCAAAGCTAACTAGAAATACTGTAAATATCATCTAGATTTCCATAGACACTTGGTCTTCTATTTTCGTATTCGTTTTCACACTTCTGAAACCAATGCAGGAGTCATCATCTATGAACCAATATCATAAGGACATCAATAATGTACAGTTTAGTGAACTCTGGTTTTAAGTATAGCAGTTATAAATATGAGGAAGAAAACACGAGGAAGAAAACAAAAAATTAACTTGGAGAAGAAAGAATAGATGCCTACCCAATTTTACCCACCTGCAGTGGACAGGAATTGGAAGCTAGAATTAAGATTTGAAGAAGGATATGTATATGTTTGTCTTCTACTACCATGCGATTGTGCCACATGCAAGTTTTCATGCGTTGATCGTAGGTATTTTACATAGTTTTTGATAAACTTGTTGAATGTTGGTATCTAAGACTGTTCAAAAGAAGGGAAGTTAAAATCTGATTAAAAGTTTTTCCCCATATATGACAAATACAATTGTTATGAGACTGGTACTCTTCCAATCTGCCCTTCTTGGGCTACAATTGTCCTTTAAACAATTGACAAAAGTCCTCCATAATAATAGAATAAGTAGCAATCAAGGCAGCGTAGAACAGAAATGCCAGATTGTAATTTGATAAACTCTTCCAAAAAATCGAAGAACAAATCTATCATGCTTAAAAGATTGAGGTTAAGATGGTTATACTCTTGTTTATTTATTATTTACTTTTATGGTTTTTTTTTCAATTTTCAGTTTAGTTTATTAGCTTTATAGAGGTGACACATCTACCTGGGCCATAGATGCACCTTGCTACTCTCGTGTAATTAATTCATTCTTGGTGTTTTTTTTTTTATATTAAACACAAATCCCTTGGTGCTTAAAAGATCCCGAGTGAAGATGGATCTACACCAAGGGTGTTGTAAATGTATTAATTAATGCTTGGTGTTCTATTCTTAAGTTTTCCTTTAATGGATCTACACCAAGGTGGGTATAAATGTATTAATTAATGTGTGGTGTTCTATCCTTAACTTTCCTTTGTATATATATATATATATATAAAAGCATTGATGCTATACATCTTATCCATATTGTTTTATTATTATTATTATTTAAATATTATATTGGGCTGACTTATGCCTCTTGTCACGTTAGTGTTACGCACAAACATTACACATCTTCCTCATACCAGGTTGTAGAATGCACGTTGTTTCTCTTGTTGCAATTTATTAATTCTTGGTATCCTTTTCATAATTTTTTTTTAAAATTCTGTCTTTTTTTAATATTTTGACTTATAAGCACAATGGCGCATCCATACTGTTACTTTTAATTGTTTTTTATATCTTATTGGGCCCACTTATGACACATGTTACGTCATCTTTAAGAATGGGCATTACACATCTCCCTCATACTGGGCTATAGAATGCACCTCGCTTCTCTCAATGCAATAAATAAAATTAATTTTAAAAAATTGCACCATACATAAAAAACAACCACAAGGAAAGTCAAACACTTACAAGTGGAAGGAGATTTTGTATAGTTGTTCAGATTGGCATTACTTTTGCAGCTGATCTATCTGATCCTTTCCCATATCCAAGAGAATGAAATGCATGCTGGAGTTCATCAATATGTGAGGTAAATCCACTTGTTGTGATGGGTAGCAGCTATATTATGAGGGAAGACAACCTTGATCAGAGTGATATGCAGAAGTCCTACAATAAAAAATTACTTAGAATATGGGGAAAGGAGGAGATGAAAAATGCATGCTAGCAATCTTGAACAAAAAGAAACCTTTTGAAATCAGAATCCACTATCAAACCAAGCCAACATCAGTCCTTGGCAGTGAGAGATGCCCATAGTGCACTGATATCGGGAGACTTCTGTAAGGCATGGTTAGGCTGAAATAAGTCTTCAAACTGGACACAAACCAAGCAGAAATCAATAAAAGAGGAATTCCTGTTTATTTTATTTAAAGTTGTTTGAGAACTTGCTTCAATATTTCCAATTTGTACTTCATTCTAGTCTATAAAACGAGATTACTATAGATATTAAATAGGCATGCGTTGAAAGTACGAAATGCACCTTTGTTAGGATAATCTATATCAACCAAATTCAAATTTAAATAGGTTGCTCCGCAAAAACTTATTTGCAACTCTTTTCTAAAAAAACTAAAAATTTAACTAAATTTGCTTTACTTCAAAACAAATTTACAGATACCTCTGGAAAGACTATTCATATGTCCAGTGGAGATTGGAAATTCAAAATTGTAATTAAAGAATAAATTTTTTATTAACCATAATGTCATGTGGAAAGTCAAAAAAAGAATTAAAGCACATCAAATTCATTAATCATAATGTCACAAGGATAAAAATTATTTGCCTGCAATGTTTCAGCACTCTATGAAGACATCATAACCACATTGTAGCTCTTAATTCTCCTTGATGATACATTTTTCCAATTGAGGTGGTCTTCATGCTTTTTGCTTTCCTTGTATGCAAATTATAATACAAACATCAGCAAGAGAAGTTCCTATTTTCATGTTTTTTTCTTCTTCATCAATGCCATTACTTTATGGAATTCCTACAGTACACATGTAGCCATCATTCAGGGAAGTTATGTGAACTCCTACATGTGCTCTATGGCAACTCCTACTGTACTCATATATGTATTTCAGATACTGTGACCCTGAATTGAATCTGTTTCTCATTTGGAAAGTCTAGACCCTAAACATGAGTTAAAAGTCTAATGTCTCCTGTTATCACATATATAGTAGCCGGGCTACCATATTCTATTTTTTCGGATTCAATACATTTTTTCAGCCAGATCTCCTACAGATGAGATGCTGATGAGCATTTTTTATGGATCATTATGTTATCAGTGGACTATAGTACTCTCCCATGCTAGGACTGAGTCTCAGGACACTCAGATTTGAGGACTGATGTAGCCATTTAGTCATGTGCAGAGCAGATAGCAGTGCCCAGTTTTGCATTAGTGTTTTCTTATTGGACAGATGGACTATTTTAATGCTTATGACTCAGTGTATATTACATTTGTGTTATGGTTATCACTGCTCTTTTACTCATTGTTGTGACATGTGTTAGCACTTAGTATCATGATCTAGCGGTCATATAAATATGTGGACTTGGATGTATCTATATTATATATTGATGTCCCTACTAAGAATTGGAAGTTCCTGATCTATACTCATTGGTGTTACCCTCCTTAGGGAGAATGGAGGTAGTCATTCCCACCATGTTTTGGTTTGCTAGTGTTGGTTTCATTATTCATTGTCTCCACTCATTCATTACCTTCCCAGTTATGTTTCAACCTGACCTACTACTTGACTTGTGGCATGGAGGACCTTTCCCCGCTAGAGCCTTTGTTGGACAAGCCTCCCTTTTTATTTGTGTCTCGGCTTTGAGTTGCCTAGGATGTGTTTGCTTACCAAAAACAAGTAGCGCTGCCATCAATACAAGGTATTTGGAAATGAAATGAATATCTTATGAAAAAGCCCATTCATGAAAAGTAATGTTTTTAAACATACATGAATGCAAGGCTAGCCCAATGAAATTGGCTCTGAAAAAGTATTGCAATGAAATATCTTAAACATTCATGAAAAGTAGTGTTTTTCAACATACATGAATACATAAAGCCTAAATGATAAAAGTCCGTATAAAAAATACGAAGACAAAGGCTATGGAAAATCAAAGGCCCAAAAAAGCAATGGTTCCTAAAAGTTATATCTAAAAATTGCTGGCCTTATTTGTATTGAGTTGGATTGTGAGCATTTGTCAAGGTGAGTAAGCACCTCTGAACTAGTTTACCCATTTGTGAGGCACTGCCATCCCCTTTGTTGATTGTTTGTCTAGCACATGGTTATAGTGAGTATTCCCTTTCCATATCCAAAGTGTCACAGTGTTGAGTTGGTGGTCATCCCTTGTCTTAACCTTGTAAATTTTAGCCTTCACCCTTCACTAGCAAATTGACTACAACTATGAAGTGAGTATAGTCCTAAAAGTCTGGTCTGAGTAATAATAAATAAAACCCTATATATGTATTTGGTTGATGTACCGCCAGTGATGTGATTGCTATTTGTTATGATTGTTACTTGAATGACTTGTAGAGCATGTCTTAGCCTCTTAACACTTGCAGCAGATAGATGACAGCTTGAGTTATATTATTGGTATCTGGTCATTTATAGGTGATTATTTTGTCTATTGGATATTGTAGATGACCAGGAAGAGACCTGTAATGGGTATGAGTATATACCTTAGATGGATTTGGATTCTCTGAGTCCAGTGAGACAAATTGTTGTTAGTTCTAGGCACTTACAGAGATGATTAGGGTCATTTTACTCTTTTGGTGCAGTTTTGCTTCACTGGAAGTCATGTCTGAGCAGGGAGATGATCTTATTGGATCTCCTAGGGAGCTGTATGGGGCATAGGGGGTCCAACCACTTGATTGTACCATATTACCCCCCTCCTAGAGACCCTGGTAGGCTCAGTTGGATAACGCAGGCACCCTAGGAGGCTGTTTTGGCAGGTTCACGTTTCCTGAGGTAGATTAAAAAATAATTAAATCGCTACTAAGGAATACGATTTGGGCTACTGAGGCAAGGAAATGGCATGGGATGAGTCATGATGATGAGAGTGATGTCCTCCGCACCTTCTCTAGTAGTTGCAGCACCTGATTGGGCCCACACCTATTTTTTCGGGCATTTTATATTATTTTCTGGAGCTTTTGGGGGGCTCACGATTTCCTCAAGGAGGCACAATTTCACAATTTAAAAAATATATTATTTTTATTGTGCCATGGGGACACCCAGAGGGAGTTAGTTAACACTCCATGGACCCACCACGTGCTTCATTTATTTCTTGTTGAGTAGGGTCCCCTCTTTGGGTGATTTAGTCCATTTTTATATTATATTGTTATATTGATCCATGTATTGTATGTTGAGCTCATCTCAACCATTGATTAGACATTTGTATCTTTTAATCTTAGCCACTCATTTGAAAAGTGGTTAGGATTTTGGGTCTCTCGTTCCTATTTAAAGGAGAGAGCTTCTCATTTGTAACGGGTTTTTGGCTCTTGGATTTGAATAATAGAAAAACTTTTCTTGTGGATATTCTTGGATCTCCTTTGCATCCGGTGTTCTTAGATGGTGATTGGAAAGTCTTTTGCTTCTAGCATTTGGGAAATTGTTGTGAGATCTATATCTTTTTCGGGAATCTTTGTCTTGTCTATAGGAGGGCGACTTCATCTTGGGCGTTTTTGCAGGAGGACCTCAACTTGCTTGGATTGTCTTCGTTTTTATCAAGGGGTTTTCATTAGTGTCATTGCGATCTATGATTTCTTCTTGCTATTTTTCTGTAGCATCTAGCTTTTTTCTCATGTTGCAACAAACCTGATATGGTTGACGTTTGTTGTGCAGAAGAGAGGGCGCATTGACTCTTGGGGCAAAACGTTGGACATAGAACTCGCTCAAAGCTTCTCAAATTGATCGAGATAGCAGGGATCATCATCATCAAGGCATCTACAAGGCTTTCCAGGTAAGATCTACAGGTTAGTCCCTTTCTTCCACATCTTAATCCATTGGCCTTTGCTTTTCTTCATTTTACACTAAAAATTCTATAATAAGAGAAACCAAAAATACTAAAAAATGGACCGCTTGATCTCGAGCCAAACCACTGCTGGGTTTTGTAGATCGGGTCATCCCCTAACCATATCACCCTCAATGCTGATCTAAAAGTGGTTGGTTTGCCCTAGATCTGAGAAATTGACCTCCCAAACCCTAGCGCTATCCACCATTTTTCTGACTTTTTTTGTGATCTGATTTTTTTGGCAAAATACCTTCGTGGGTTTGTAGATCGGGTCATCCTCTCACCAAATCACCTTCAACGCTGAGCTAAAAGTTGACAGGTTGCCATAGATCTGAGAAACTGACCTCCCAAACCCTAGCGTAGCCATCCTGCTGCTGGTTTTTCCCGTGATCTGACTTTTTCGACCAAATACCTTTTTGGGTTTGTAGATCGGGCTATTTCCCAGGTGGGTTTCCTCCAATGCTGGGCAGATAATGACTCCATTACCCTGGATCTGACAGGCACTGATCTCCAACCCTAGCGCTACCCCCTCTTTGGCCTCTTTTTCCTGAAATTTGATTTTTCCTGGTGACTCAGGTGCTGTGACATTGTTATGCCATTCCATCGAGTCTATCCATCAGTACTAGATAGCCCCAATCCTGTCCTTTCCCTCCTTGCATTGGTTACGTTTCCCAAGGCAGTGGATACCTCCATCTATTGCTAGTACCCCAACCCCAGATCTAGTATTCACTTTATAGGTCACCTGTGTCCCAACCTTGGATCAAACCTCACACTTCCAAAGCCCTAGTTCACATAGTGCCACCCTCCATAGATCTAGGGTTCCCATTTACCTTACACCTTACATACCTAAAGTCTATTTGATATGATCTGGTGTCTAGGTTTGATCTCTCCTATCGGGAGTAGATCTGGGTCTCCCCCTTTGTTGTCTTGGGCAAGGATAACATAAAACGAAGACTGCCTCGATTGGCGTGACAACCATCCATTTGGGAATCGAGGCAATCTTGGTTCCACCTCCTTAGTTGCTTGTCCCTCTACCATCCATTCTGGATCCATCTCACATAGGCAACTACAAGGTTGGTGACAACATCTGCTAAAGTAAACATTTAAAGGAGTTTCTCCAAAGAAGCAGGGACAGTTATAGTAACCATTGCTTGGAGCATAACTCAAATTGCAATTCAAAGAAGCATCACTATACTCTTTCTCACCTTGGTCATGAGAAAGTAGAATAGTAGTGTCCACTTGAGATGGAAAAAGACTAATGAAATATTTTTGACTTCTCAACGGGTGTTTTTAAACCCACCTGAGCTGGAACCGGCCAATGGCCTCAAAGGTTCGGACCGGGCCTTAAATCGGATCGGAGACCGGTTCGGCAATGAACCGGCTGACCCGAACCCTAAATCGGTCGGTTCATTCCCAAACCGGCCTTAGTCGGCCGGGCTCGTAACTAGTTGATTGGCCAGTTGAGAAACCACGGAAAACCTCCACGAAACTAAAAAAAATCGAACTAATAACTAACCCTAAACGACGAATGCTAACGCTATAAAACAGATCTCACTCCCTCCCATTTCACTCATCACTTACAACGTGGATTGTTTGTAAATTTTATGTTTGTCTTTTTCAGCCGTCGATGAATCATTGCTCAGTGATCAACATCATTTCAAGCTCAGACTGTTTGTGGATTGAAAATTACAGCCGTCAGCGTGGAGGAGTTTGTTGAAAGTGTTGATTGGTTGGAAACTTGGACGGGAGTTCAACTGTTCAAGCATGTTTTCTCGAATTTTCCTTCAAGGACCAAGGTATGCTACAGGCTTTGTATTATGCTCATGCTAAGTTAAAAATTAAAATTAAAATCTGCTTTTTTTTTCTCAAAAAAATATTGAAATGCTAAATTGCAATTTTTCCTAGAATCTAAATTGCATTGTGAATTTTCAATTTTTTTCCTTTTTGCACCTACAGAAATGAATTTTCTTGCATTTTAACAATGGCTCCAAGAGCAAAAGTGGTGTAGGGGGGTTCAACCACAGGCAACCCAACCAGCACCTCCAGGATCTTGTGGCTCCTACAATTAGCAGGACTGCCAAATTTAGCCCTCGGCCAAATTCTGCGCTAGATTTGCCTCCCCACAATCCGTCTTCCGCAACCCTGTTTCCGCAACTTTGTCTTCGCAAAAGACCTTCCCGCAATACTGTTTTCGCAATAGGCGTTCCACAAGCGGGATGCGGGATGCACGACCAACTCTCCAACGCTGCTCCCCCGCAACTTCCCTCTCGGAACTTTTCCTCTGCAACTCTTCCGACCGTCATATCTTTGCGGCCTTCTCCACGACCGTCGATCTATTCCTTGGTGCAGATCACCTAGATCTTTGTGGATCCGTTATCGCCCTCACAACTTCCGTTGCGGATCTCTCCTGGACCATCAGATCTTCGTCTGCGAACTCAATCCCCGCCGTTCATTCTCTGCAAAACTTGTTAATGCAAAAAATCTGCGTGCTGCGCCAATTGATCATGGGATCGATCAATCTAGCCTACAATCTCTGAGATTCATTAGCCTAACTCTTTTATACATGCATTTACAACCTACTTCAACCATCCAAGCAACAAATTCATGCGTGAATCAGCCATTTCACAGAAATACACAAATGTTCAGAAATCCACTGAAGTCGGCCCTCATGAATTCACAGTTCAAACAGTAAATGCATAGAGGCTAACAACACTGCAAACACACAACTACTCTTCCTATTAAGCAAACACACATGCACACGGCTCAACTCACTTTCTTTCGTCTTCTCAAAATATTTATAAGTGGAACCAGACGCAGGTCTGTCCGTCTCTCTGCAAATGGAACTCTAACCCTGAAGAACATAATTGAAGAACAAAACACCCTCTACTTCTCTAATCTGCCTATTTAACCTAAACTGCTACCTCCATCCCTGAGTGGTCCTGCAACTGAAAACAAACAAAAATACGGCATGATGAAAACGTCCTTGTCTCAACAAAACAAACTGCGGCTTGATCTCCACGCAGGGAGTTATGATCCGCCATAATCCCTACCGCCGCTAATAAACTATGACTCATCAAAACAAACAAACTAAAAATATGCCACAGCATGTGACCAACTCATCACATTGCTGGCATGCCACGATGTTCCTGCATTAGACTCCCAGCTTGAAACTTTTCATGGGCTCTTGTCCATGAGCTCCCTTTCTGCTACTTTTCTGTAAGCTTGCAGCAGATACTCAAAGTGTAAGTTTGAGCAGTGTTCTCATCTCGAACAACCCCTTCAACCATACTTTCCAGCACTTTATCAGCAACAAATTTCTGGTATATGTTCTGACTCCACAAAACAATCATGTTCACCTTTCACCTGACATCACCATCCTTGTGATTTCCAAAAGAAACCATGACCTCTTGGTCATGTAATTTTAATCTTCAAACCTCCTGGATCCCATATCTTGCTTTGTAACTGCTGCTGCTCATCAACTCTGCAATGATCTTCACAGTCTTCCACAGTCATCCAAATGACTGACTGAACCTCACTGTCATTGTTCCTCTTACATCTCTGCATGAGACGCCATAACTCATCTATCTCCTCATCCAGTCTGCTTCTTTGCTGAAACATCTTTGTCTGGATGCCCTTCTCCACTGCAACTTTCATTTGCTTAGAAGTATAAAGAAGTTCCAAATCTTTCTCCTTCTGCTGTACAACAGGTTCACTGCTGCTACTTCCCCCATCATCTTCAACCCAATCTTGAGCTGCCATGCTGCTCCTCAAGACAACTTCTTCCTCTTTATTTTCCTTTAGCCAATGAAAGGAAATTTGATTGCCACCAAGCAACCCTGCTTCTTCATCCACCATTCCAGCTATCCACTTGCATAATACCTGCAATAAAATCAACAAATAGATATGTAAAACATAGACATTCCATATGTCCATAGTTTTACCCTCATCTTCATCTTCTTCAAATTGTTGGACAATATTCAACAATTGTCCCTCTGTTCCTACTGTGCAACTTGCAATTAAACACATATTGTCAGTTTGAAAAACATAAGGCACTTCAGCCTCAACTGATGCCTTTTCCTCCAACATTCCATACTGATTTGTTTTTGCAAAACAGTCTTTAAGATCTTCAAAAGATCTCACATCAACATCCCCTTTTTCCTTCTCATACTGCTATGAACTATTTGCTTTGTTCATGAGCTTGTCAGCAAACTCTGTATTAGCATCCTCTCTTTCTTCGTTAAGGTACTCACCTTGCTTAGGTTCACACATCACGTGAACTTCTTCCTCATGCTCAGCTGCCCTGGGTCTTTCCTTTTTCTTCACCCAAACATTAAGTTTGCGTTTGAAATTCCTGGCACATAACCTCTTTACAGGCCATTGCACCCTCCTCTTCAACTTCCATTCATAATACTGACCTTCTGTAGCTTCCTCATGCAACAGTTCAGCCACTTCACTAAGCCTCTTCTTCAGCTCGGTAACCTCTCTGTCAAAGCTGCTTTGACTCATCCTCTTGACACCACTTTCTCTGGCATCTTCCTTTGTGCTACTGCGGCTTCCTTTTGAACCCTTTTGATGACTTTCAGTAGCCACCTTCCATACCTCCTCCATGAGCTTTACCAAACTCATGATGAACTGCAAACAACCTACCCTCTCGACACCTCATCAAGATTCCTCCTACTTGACCTATTGGCATTTCTCTAGTTCTCACATAGGACCTTTGAGTACTTCCTATGCTCTCTACAGGCTTGAGATTTGAATTCATTTCCTACAGCACTCTGCTGTGAGAGTTCCCATACCACAACATCCTTTTCATTTCTCTATTAAGAAATCAACATTCTGAACTCAAATTGCAAATTAAAATTGCACGACTCCTCTCCATTGTGTGCAAATATTTTTTTTTTGCACCCGCCTTTATACCAAAAATGGTGCAGGGGGGTTCCACCACAACCAACCCAACCAACACCTCCAGGATCTTGTGGCTCCTACAATTAGCAAGACTGCCAAATTTAGCCCTCGGCCAAATTCTGCGCTAGATTTGCCTCCCTGCAATTCGTCTTCCGCAACAAGGTTTTCCACAACCCTGTTTCCACAACAGAGCCTCTCCGCAACAGACCTCTATGTAATGCGGGTTCTGCAACAGGCCTTCCCACAACGTTGTTTCCGCAACTGGCATTCCGCAAGCGGGTTGCGGAATGCGCGACCAACTCTCCAACGTTGCTCCCCTGCAGCTTCCCTCCAGCAACGCTTTCGACCGTCAGATCTTTGCGGCCTTCTCCACGACTGTCGATGTATTCCTTGGTGCAGATCTCCCAGATCTTTGTGGATCCGTTATTGCCCTCGCAACTTCCGTTGCGGATCTCTCCTGGAAAGAAGAAGAAGAAGACCCTTCAACACTAATTTTCAACACCTTACCCTTCTACAACTGCCAATGCCTCTCAATCTCAAGTTCAACCGACCCAAAGTCGGTCCACCTTAGATGAGCATTGGAAAAAGCAATGCAAAGAAGCTGCTTATGAGTACATTGCTAGATGGTGGTATGATTCAGATATCCCCTTTAATGCTGCTCACTCACTTTATTATCAACCCATGTGGGATTCCATTTTTGCTGCTGGTAAGGACTTCAAAGGCCCTAGTATGCATGACTTGAGGGGATCACTTTTAAAGAAGGAGGTTATGTCCATAAATGAATACTTGCAGGGTTTTAGGGAGTCATGGGCCACTATAGGATGTACCATCATGTCAGATGGATGGAGTCATACAAGGAACCTTACAATAATCAATATCCTTGTCTCTTGCCCTCAAGGAACCATGTTTCTGAAACCAGTTGATGCATCTGATAGGGTGAAAGATGCAAACCTGCTATTTTAGATGTATTGATTATGTTCCTCCTTCAGGAGATGAGTTTGGTCTTGTTAGAGTCATTGAAAGAATCAATGTAAGTCGGGTCAATAGTACCCAAGTGTCAATATAATAAATGTTATTTTTGGTGTGTCTTGCTAGACAAGTCGGCCTAGTCAGTTAGACAAGTCGACCCTGTTAGGTTAGAGGTCAAGTCAACTGAAGAATATAAATAGGGAGGCGCTCCCCTTCAATTGTACTCACTCACTCAAGCTGTTTTGCAAGAGAGAGAAAGATTAGTGCGCCAAAAGGAAGAGAGAAGCAATTGTCTAGGTTTTACACTGCTCTAGTTGAGTTCTATACTGAGGAAGTTTTGCGGGGTTTTCTCCCTTGTGGTTTCCCTGAGAAAAATCTTTGTGTTCTTGTGTTCTTATGTTTCTGTGTTTGTTGTTCTTTCATTGATCTACTAGTAACAATTTGTTTTAAGATATCATCTAAGAAGATTGAGAAAATCTAACATGGTATCAGAGCCACCCTGAAAGGAAGCACTGCACAGATAGGGTTTTGTTACTCCAAACAAATCCCTCGACAGATCAACCATAAAAGAGGGCTCTCTCAACTCGCCCCTGGAGAGTGCATCTTTTTGTGAAGACAGAACTGAATTCCGAGAAATTTCAATTTTGGACCAGTTATTGTTGCCGGGACAAACTTGGGCTTCAGCATTCCTGAGACTCCATCATCAATCGCAGAAAAACAAAGATAGAGTCTACCTTGCCCTAGGGAGGCGCATATTCTCCTTCACTCAACTCTACCAGTGATCCCAACTGAAAAATTAGGGTTTCTGCATCAAACCCTAGGTCATATAGAAGGAGGTCAGTCAGGAGTTTTTTTCTTCAAGTAAGTACTATTCCTCTTTATTCCATTTGAAGTTCTCAGTCTATTAAAGTTGACAAAGAATACCAAGCTAGATGAAAAGCTTGAAGGTGCTGAAAACTTTAGAGCATGGAAGTATAGGATCATGCTCATCCTACAAGAGAATGATCTAGATAAATTTGTAAAGGAGGAAGTGAAAGAACCAGAAGAAGCTGAAGCCAAGTCCAAGTATAAGAAGGATATGATCATAGCTAAAAGGATCATAGTTGACTCCATCAAAGATAACTTGATTCCTCAAGTATCCTCAAGGGAGACTCCAAAAGAAATGTTTGATGCTTTATCTGGTCTATTTGAAGGAAGAAACATTAATAGAAAAATGACCCTAAGGAATCAACTCAAAAGTGTAAGAGCTCAAAAGTTAGAGACCATGCAGTCTTACTTTACAAGAGTAGCTCAAATCAAGGATCAGTTAGAATCCATTGATGATATGGTTGAAGAAGCAGGGGTTGCGACGACAACCTTAAATGGTCTTCCAAGAGATTGGGAAGCCTTTATCCGAGGACTCTGTTCAAGAAGGAAACTAACCAAATTCCGGAAGTTGTGGGAAGAATGTGTTCAAGAAGAAGAAAGGATAGTGGCTAGAGAAGAAAAGCTAAATGACAATGAGGATCAAGCCTTGACAACTCATACCAAAGGCAAAAGGAAGAGTTATGACCATCCTCATAAGGCTCAAGGGTTTAAGAGGACTCCTCATAAGGCTCAAGGGTTTAAGAGGACCAAGAGAAACTTCTCAAATTTTAAATGCTTCACTTGCCACAAGTTGGGACACATTGCCATCAACTGTCCCATGAAAGCAGAGAGAATAAAAAAGATGAGAAGATTTCAGGCCCATGCTACTGAAGACAGTGATCAAGAAGTTGAAGAAGAAGCAAAGAAGGATGAAGACTGCAATGAAAAATATGTATTAATCTCTGCTCTAACAAGATCAGTCTCACCAGGAAATGACACTTGGCTAGTTGATAGTGGTGCCTCCAAGCACATGACAGGTTAAAAGGACTCTCTCTCATGCCTTGTACAAAAGGAATCTCGACACAAAGTAATGCTTGGAGATGATTCCCAATACCCCATTAAAGGAATAGGAGAAGCATCCTATAAGTTGGATTCTGGAAATCCTATGAAGATGAAAGAAATCCTGTATGTCCCAGGACCAAAGAAGAATCTTCTTTCCATTTCAGCCTTAGAAAAGAAAGGCCTTAGAGTTGCATTTGTGGATGGAAAAGTTTTCATGTGGACAAAAGGTAAAACCATAGATGATGCAATAGAAATTGGAGTTGAAGAAGGACTCTACGAACTGAAGGGACATGGAGATTCAACATTACCAACCAGTACCATAAACCCATGTGAGCTATGGAACAGAAGGCTTGCTCTTATTTACTACAAATCTCTACCAATTGTAAGCAAGGTTGTGACCGGTCTACCGGAAATTCAAATAAAACATGAAGGAGTGTGCAAGGGATGTGCACAAGGAAAGAATACTAAGAGTCTGTTGCCCACCTATTTCGACTAGGTGGCAACTCCATGTACATGAAGTATACATAATTATACCTTGAAAAATCTGAGGATTTCCTCACTTCTGCAGGGCAATTTCCCCTTTGTAAAACGAAATGTCTACTCCCCTGCGTGGGAAAATTAATGTAATTTTATGTACTAGTGTGGATCATATGATACGGATGCCACACCATGGAACTGGTTGTTAGGGAAGTCCCCTCATCGAGTGTTTTTCCCTTTCCAATTGATCTTGTTGAACAAACGAGTTTAATCGGTTTGGTTTTCACTCAAAATCCTCCAAAGTGGTGACGGGCGTTCTACCAGTCAAGTCCATGAGGTGGCTAAGGCTTTAAAATGTAATTCATGACCATGCTAGGCATCTGTCTAGAGTCTTGCAGAGTTTCGTTATGTTATTGAATTTTTATTAATTTTTTCCAGTTAATTAATTCCACCCCTTGGTGGTTAATTAACTAAGTTTTGATGTAATAATGTAATTGCTCAAGCATGGCATTTTGTAATAGGGGCTATGAATGCAAATTAAAATTGCTATGAAACCCCCTAAGCCATTGCTTCGAGTCCCATGTCATTCCGATAAGCGGTTGAAGAGATAGACCAGTTTTGATCAGGAGGGGTCTATCTCCCCTAGGGAAATTTTTAATTTTCCTAAGTCAAAAAATTCATATTATTTGATTTTGAAGGAAAAAATCAAATAATGCCATGGTAAATTTGTTTGGGGGATTGTTAAGCCTAGGAAAATTTATTTCATAATTTTTCCACCCCCCCATGGCCTAGATTTAATTTTTTCAAGTTATTTTTAATTTTTCCTAAGTTAAAAAATGGGGAAATTTTAAAAATTAAATTGGAAAATTAAATCTAAGGTGAATTTAAATATTTATCCTAAGTCTAAGGGTTAAATATCATTTTTGGAGAGCAATGGCTAAAGTCCAAGCTATAATTAGAGGGGACGTCCAAGTCAAAGCTAAGTTTAGAGCTCATTTAATGTGGAAAACCCTCACTAAGGGAGGGCGTCATGCTATATATGGAGAATATTTCTAAATTGGAGGCGCTAGCATGGTTAGTAGATGGCGTCAACATTAGAGAAGCCACCAAATATAGGAAGGCGTCACCATATAGTGGGGGCGTTGGCTAAGTTTAGAGGTGGGCGCTAGATTAAAGGGGACGTCCACATTTAGAAAGAGCCACCATATTTGGAGAGGACGCCCACTAGAATGGAGGAGCGCTAGCTTAAAAGGAGGACGCCCACCATTCTAAAGGGGCGCTACATCAATTA
>LPNX010786780.1:0-48666 GCA_001517045.1 Pseudotsuga menziesii
TATTATATTTGTATTTATTTAACTTAATTTTTTTTATATGTATTAATAGTATATAATAAAAAATTACTTGATATATTTTTTTTAAATTTTATATGTATTATTAGTACACAATAAAAAATATTTAGTAACATTTTTTTTAATTTATAATGTAAATAGTTTAATAATTAATATTATTTATAAATAAAATATTTAAAAAAAAATGTATATAGGTATATTAGTATAGTTATTTACAAATATATAAGTAATAGCTTACAGCTAGGACATTGTCATAGTTAATTTACCATTAAGACATTGTCATAATTAATTTGGTGTTAACAGTGGAGTTGTAACACGTGAGGCTTTGCAATTTACTAAGTTCTAGGGGGTCTATGAATCCATTTGTAGTCTTAGAATTTAGAAAAATATACAACATTGTCAAAATTGTAATTTTTCATTGCCGAACTGATCCACAACTAAAAATGACCAAATAAATGACCAATTGTTATGTGGTCATTTTTTTCTAGATACCCCGTGACCAAATTTGGTCATTTATCTTGGTATTTTTTAGTTTAGTTTTATCATGTGACCAAAATTGGTCATTTATCTTGGTCTTTTTTAGTTAGCCCGCTTAAATTTATCAATTTTGGTCATTTATCCCTTGAAAAAAATTGTGGTGACCAAAATTTTTGGTCTCTTGGTCACTAATCTCTCATTTTGCACTAGTGCTAGGTAGACCTGTACTAAAATCAGGACTAATTATTTTCCATTTCTAGCTAGGGATGGGTAATGGCTGTAATAAACCGACTGGATGCTAGTGTTCAGTCTTAACCTATTGACATTCAAAGCACTTGGAAATGTATTATGCCAGTTCATTCTTCATATTTAGCCAAAAATAATATTTCCATAACATGGTTATAGTCTTTTGATAACCAGGATGTCCTGAGTAAGGAGTCTTATGTATTTCATTTAAAATCAGTAGCTTAATTTTAGGTACATTAGGTATATACAATGTGTTTTTATAAAGAATTAATCCTTTTTCATTTAGACTATACCCTGTACTTAAACTTTCAGTTAATTTTTTTTACCACTTTAGCTTGTAATTTCTGATAATTTTCATCCACTTTTACTCCTTTCTCTAGCTGATCTTCTAAATTTGTTTTATATCTACTGATGACTGCCACAAAGTTCAATTTTTCATTTCTACTTAGAGCATCATTGACTTTATTTTCTTTTCCCTTAATATGTTGGATCTTGAAATCGTACTAGCTAAGGAAAGCTAGCCACCTAGCTTTCCTTGCATTTAAATTTGGTTGATCCAACAAATATTTTAAACCCTTATTATTTGTCATTAACATGTATGACAGAAGCCAACTCTAAATCATAAGTAGAGTAGTTTTTCTCATGAATTTTAATCTTCCTAGACTCATATGCAATTACGCGTCCTTCTTGAGTTAAGACCCCACCTATACCATCGTTTCATGCGTCAGTGCATACGACAAAGTCTTTATTAGTATCAACAATTCTTAAGAATGGTGCAGTAGTTAATAATTTTTTTAATTTCTTAAAACTTTCTTCACACTTTTGATTCCACTCGAATTTCTTTCCTTTCTTTTGTAAAGAAGTTATGGGGTTTGTGATTCTTGAGAACCCTTCAATGAATCATCGATAGTAACCGATAATCCCGATGAATGACCGCACATCAGCCACATCCTTTGGAACCAGACATTTTTGAATTGCTTTAATCTTTTCTAGATCAACTGAGATGCTCTCTTTAGTTATTACATGGCCCAAGTATTGTATTTTATCTTTAAAGAAATATCACTTACTAAATTTAGCATAAAGTTGATGTTCTCTTAACTCTTGTAAAACAATTTTTAAGTGCTCCTTGTGTTCTTCTTTAGACTTAGAATAAATTAGAATGTCATCAATGAATACCACTACAAATTTATCAAGATACTTATGCAATACATTATTCATTAAACACATGAAGACAACTGGGGCATTAGTGAGCCCAAATGGCATGACAACAAAACTCAGAGTGACTGTATCTGGTCCTAAAAGCTATTTTAAAAATGTCTTCAAATCAATCTTTGAAAATATAGTTTCTCCGCGCAGCTGATTGAATAGATCATCTATGCAGGGCAACGGGTATCTATTTTTAATGGTCATTTTATTAAGATGACGGTATTCAATGCATAAGCGTAGAGTATCGTCCTTCTTTTTAACAAAAATGAATGGTGCTCCCCAAGGAGACACGCTTGGTCTTCTATACTTTTTATCAATAAGCTCCTTTAACTATGATTTTAATTCATTTAGTTCCAATATATTCATCCAATACGGGGCTTTTGAGCTGGGCACTGCACCATGTACCAACTCAATAGTGAAGTCTAACTCCCTTCTGAGAGGAAATCCCAGAATTTCTTTCGGAAATACATCCGAATACCCCCTCAGGATTAGAATATCTTCCAATTTTAGTTTATCTTCATTATTAATATGTTCTTCGTCAGTTATAGTTACAGCAAAGGGTTTACAACCATTTCAAACATCCCTCTTTAATTGCAAGGCAGAAATTTGTCTGATAGTTGTTTTCCTAGGAATTCCTATTATGGTTATTGTTTCTCCTTCATTATTTATGCATGTAAAAGTTTTATCAGAATAGTTCAAAACTACTCTATGTTGTTCTAACTAATCCATACCAATTAAAATGTCATCAGAGCCTAAAGGAAGTACATTTATCTTCACAGAAGTTTCAAACTGATTCATAATTATAGTTCAGTCTTTTACAAAGCTAATCACTTTTCTTTTTGCTCTTGTAGCTAGTTGAACTAGCCATGAATTTGCAAATTTGTCTACTGATAAATTGCATATTTGTACAAAATTAGGAGAAACATAACTCAAACTAGCCCCTGGGTCAATTAAGATAGAAATGGGTGTTTGATTTAGCTTACCTTATACTTCGACCATGGAATTTTGATAATCAGCCTGCCTATTTTCCAGCGCCACGTTGATCCTGGGAACCCCCCTTGCTAAGTCACCAACAATCATTTCCTCCTACACTGTATGAATTTTGCTGAAATTCTTCTTTCTGTTAGGGCATACTGATGCATAATGATGTCCATTACAATCCCAACACTTTACTGGTTCTTTATGTTCATTATTCTTAACATAGTTGCTATGATTATTAGTAGGTTCTTTATTTTTAGGGCCATTAGGGTTTGATTGCGAGTTACCTTTATTTCCTTGGAAATTATTATTAGGAAATTTACGTGTGTTATTATTCATAAAATTGTAGTTAGATATGAAACCCTTCTTCTTATGTTCAAAATTATTAGACCTCTTAGCCTTCCAGTTTGGCATGCTTTCCCTTTTTTCGTTCTACTCATAGCAAAAATTTGCCTTTCGCATAGCCTCCTCAATGGTTTTTGGATCATCGTATTCAATTCTGTCTTTAATGTGAAAAGGTAAATAGCTTAGAAACCACTGCACCTTTGGCTTCTCATCCATAGTGTAAGGCACGCAACATAGTAAACTTAAAAATTTACTGTTTAATTCCTTCATGTTCATAGTTCCCAACTTCAGTTCATAGAATTCTTTACCTCTCTCTTCATAATACTATTATGATAGAAACTTATTTTTAAAGTACTTTTTAAAGGTACTCCAGTTAATGTTCTTTTCCTTAATATCTTTTAGTCATTTTAAATCCTGCCACCAGATAACTTCCTTTCCAGTTAAGTTGTAAATGGCCATTCTTGCTTTTAGCTCATAGGAGTAATTATAGATTTGGAAATACTTCTTCATTCCAGATAGCTATGCTTGAGCTTCCTCTCCTTTCTCAGTTTCACCGTTGAAAATTGGTGGTTTTATCTTCTTAAAATCTCCTGAAATTTCCTCATAGGGATTAAATTTTCATTTTCTAGAATGGTAATTATCCTCACTGCTATCACTAGAGTACTGGCAATCCTTCCTATGTAGGTCACCATAAATTTCAAAGGACAAACTACTTTCAATTTTAGACTGTTTGGACGTTTTACTTTTATGTCGGTAGGACGTATTTTTGGATCCTATCTGTTTATCTTTCCCTTCAGTCTGAAATTTTTCCATCAGTATCTGGTTCAACTCCTCTTGAGCTCTTAGAATTCTTTCATTCTCTTTTTTAATTGTTTCCATTTCAATTCTTAATTCTTTAACAGTTTGTAATAATTCTGAAGAGTTGTTAGTTTTTGCTTCCTTAACCGGTTCTATTCTAGAATTAATTTGTTCATTTAATGGGGACCCTTCATCTGCATATTCTTCGAGTCTTTCCATACCTGCAGTTCTAACTCAGAATTTTTGTTTCTGATAACAACATTTCAAAAGAAAAATAATAAATCAGTAATGCATGCATTTTATTTACTATTTTCCTATGCAGGTTGAGTCGCATTCAAGCCTAGTGTCTGAACGTGTGTTCTGATACCATATGTAATACTCCAAATTTTCATAAAAACTTAATTTTTTTTTGCAACAATTAATGTTTAAAATCATCAATGACAAAGGTAACTTAACTGCTAACAGTTATCATCCTAAAGGGTCTAATCTAGAAACTAAAACCAATTCCTTTATTAATTTCTATAACTGCATACTTCATTATCTACATTCATAATTAATTATTGAAATATTGATTTAGTATGTGATGATATGAAGTAGTATGAGCTGAAAAAAACTGTTTTTTTACTATGTACTAAAGTTTGTTTCTTGTTTAAAATGAAGGAATTTCAGTTCATGCCTGATGCTTACTTAGCTTTTGAAGCTAATGCAGTGAAATGATGATTCGTGTACAAGTCTTTTTACATATAAGACGTTTTGTATCCCAGTTTCAGGATCGAGATTAATTATCTAAACTAGCAAAAGTAAAATGCTAGAATATTTGTTTAGTTTACAGCTTTGCGAAAAATAAGGTATCGTCAAACCTGTCTCTTTCCCAAATATTGAAATTGTTAAGCTGTTAGACAACGTTTGAGGTCTAAGTTGTTAACCTTAGTATTCTTTGTTTAAGGACATAATGTTTTCTTGTATATTTGCTTCTTATTTATTTGTTTATAAGCACAAGTACTTAGAAATCCAAGTAAAAATAGAAGTAGATGCTTTCCACCTAATTTTGAATATAACTTGTACATCCTATGTTTATCATTTTTTTGTTATATTAAATCATAATGCTACATGCAACTCTAGAGAAGGATAAATTTTGCAAACTAGATCTTGCAATACATTATTACTTGTTACCAAGGTAATTTATATGTACTTGTATCAACATACATTCGAATGTTACATAAGCAAGTATTACATAAGTCTAGGCATTGTCATAAGGTATAAAAGAAATGACATTTATATATATGGAACTAACAAATTTATGTAGAGTATTGTTTTACTAATTGCCTAGGTAATTATCATGTGAAAGTGCAAAAATAATACATTATATGGTTATACATGTAGTATTAATGCTTTGTTTTAACGGGTGGAAATTTCATTACCTAATGAAAAAAAACAATCCAAAGCCTTTGCATAACTTAATACTCACTAAAAGATGTTTATGTAATAATTATAACCCTATCTATGCAAAACTAAACTAAAATACCCTAACAAAAAATTATGCTAAAGCATCTCTATACTTGAAATCTTATACTTATATGATTTTAACCAAAGTACTAACAAAGGTTATGAATAACCTTTTTGCAAGCTCCACCCAAGCTCTCGAACTATAGACCGAAACCCATAAATTCAAGTCAAAGTGGGATCCACGTGGTCATCGATTAGTGGATAGGGTTTTGGTGTTGGTAAACCCTACTACATAAAGGTTCAAAACCCTAAAATATCGCATTGTTTACAATACCCTTCCTGCTATGGGAAATGCCACCAGGCTCATGGCCTCATGGGCCTTTGATGCCATCATTTTGTCCCTATGAGTGATGGCCTTCAATGCCAAAGTTCATCTCAATTAATGTCTTAACCCGTGTATTGGCGAGGATGAAACCTCTGTTTGATAGAAGTGTGGTCTTTGGTTCCAAACTTGCAGCCTACCTTGTGGATTTTCGCTGACAGTGGGGATATTTGGTTTCCCCGTAGCTTTTACTATGGCTTTCTCATCCTTGTCGAGGTTCTTGGAATTTCTCATGCTCAATTTCTAGGGTAAGAAGTCTTCTTTTCCATGGTTTGTAGTGGAAAACAATTAGTGTGCGATTGAGGATAAAATCTCTAGGTAACTCATTTTCACCTTTTCTGCAATGCCATAATTTTATTACTGTAACCGGGTTTTATTTTAAACAAAGAACTTAAGTTTTCTCCATTCTAATGTGCAGCCTTCTCTACAGGTGAAGTCTTACGACTGTGAGTTTGAAGACTTCAGGAAAAAGGGTTCCACACTTCTTAAGCAACCGGGTAAGCCTCAGTTTCATGCTTGAGTTTCTTTATGTGGTGAATGTGTGGGGTATGGAAGGATATTGTCTCACCGAGACTTAAGCTCCCTTATCATAGCTGCATTGAAAAATGTTGTTGTTTGTAAAGGTCATGTGACCGTAGACTTTTATGTTCGATGGTTTAAGTTTTTCTTAGGGTTTCGTAAAATGTAAACACCTGTTTGTAACTTCCAAAGGTTTTGATAGTAATTATGGGTGCACCAGTCTGTGTAGGAAGGAGTCTTTGACATACTTGGACGTTGTAGTTTATTTTCTGTGTTGGAAACTTCAGTTTTTTTAAGCTTAACTTAATGAATTTTTAAAGAACCTTGTTGCTAAATTATGTGTGTCTTGTGAATGATTTGATAAAAGAAGATGGAAAGGTTTTGCTACTGTGAATGTCCATAATTTTGATTTTTATTAAAATGAGGATATTCTGTGGAAATTTAATATGAAATCTAGTTCTGAGTTTTCCTTTTAGTGTAAATATTGGTTTATGAAAATAATAAAAGGAAAATGGATTGTTACTACAACCCGAGCTTGACAGTGTAAATTTGATTTAAAATAATTTAATTAATTTTGTTGTTGTTTAATTTTAGTATATAAATTGAAAAAACATCTAAACTATTTCTGTGTAAAATTTTATTTGTTATTGGCAACTATAATATAGGTATTATAATTATGAAAAGAATAATTTGATTATTGAGGAAATGATAAAACTGTAAATACCCTATTTCTTGGAAAGAGGAAAGAAAGCAAGACTTGGTTTACAATTTTCCTTAATTAGGGTTTGTATTTTTAGTTTAAAATTAAAACTCTGCATTATTATTGTTTTTACTTTGATGTAAAGATATCTGATGTTTTTCTTACAGTATTACTGAAATTACTTAGTTGTTAATTGCAAAACCTAATTTATTACCACAATTTATTTTTTTAATGTTTAAAGTCCAATGCTGCTCCATTTGCATTACTTTCCTATTATGTATTTGATTAAAAGTTATATGTATATATATATTAGGTTGAAACTTATAATTAGTTATTTTACTGTGTTAAAAGAACAAATTTACTAAACTGCGCATTGATTTTTAATAAACATTCTTTTGTGATAGTTTATATTTATAATTTTTACAGATGTATTTTAGCTATGAAACTTTTGAAATAGAAGAATATTTCTGCTAAACATTCCTATAAGAATTTAACAGTAAATAATCATATTCCTACATTTCTTGATTTGATTTAATCATCAAACTTAATTTCACCTACTATACTAGAGTACTACCTTCCTGAAGGTGTGGAAAAATAGAGTCGGGTAATTTATTCATCAGTAAATTTAAACTAACCCTAAATCAATTATTCTAATACATATCTGAATAGAATTTATAAATCTTAGATCAATAAAATATTTAACTAACTAACAAAACAGTCATATAGATGCATCAAATCCTAAATTTATGCATTCCAGTTTCTATGCTTGCATAAGTAAAGTAAATATCACATTTATAACCTAGTAATATAGTAGAGGAGACAACAACCTAAGGAGCCTATTATTCCAAACCAACTCCTGAAGACAACTAAGCTGCAAATATTAGGACCCTCGAACCTATCTACTGGTCCACCTGCTTGAAAGAACTGAGTGAGAGAATAGGTTTAGAAACCTTTGCAACTCCACAGCGTAATCAACAGTAATATTTCTTCCTATAGCAGTAAGAACTCAGCTCAAAATAGCTGCACTAGTTTAGTAAATCAGCACTTTCCACTCAAACACTTCTTCATGTCCCCTCCATCGAGTTTCTTGTGCACCAATTTCACTCAGAAATTTCACAAGTAAAGAATGAGCAGACTTCACTGAATTCAATGGGTAGTTTTATCAGCATGCCTAGGTCTTTTGGATCGGTTTTCACTTAATGAGCCACCTACTCTTGTTCCAGTTTCTTTGGGAACATGACCACAAAAATAGGGAAGTTTCCTCCTGTAACAAATAGAAGTAGTTTGAGCATGCTTCCAAGTGTCAATCCTCTCTCAACCCAACCTATTCCACCAAGTGGCCAGTAAACACTCATTTAATAGCCTCCTTAATATGTTGTCTCATCTTTTTTTTATTAATTAATAAAATATTCAGTAATTCAATACAATTATCCTTAACCGTACTTGGTCAATAATTACAAACTTTATAATAACATTAAAACATAAAATTCTTTTGCAAATTTGGTGTATGTGAAAGAGGTATTCCTGGCGGTTCTTAAAATATATCTGCAAAATTTTGTAGTATTGGATAATCTTGCAACTCTGGCTCTTTTCCTTCATTTGATTATTTCACATGAATTGCATATAATTGGCATCCATTTCTAAGAAATTTGTTCAATTGTAGAGCTGTGATATGCCTCAGGGATATGGGTCTAGGTATTCCTTTTATTGTCACTTGGGTCCCTTCTTCATCCAAAGAAGTATAAGTTTTATTATGGAAATCCAAAATTGCATGGTGTGCATCCAATCAATCCATGCCAATCAATACATCATATGACCCCAAGGGTATGATGTTTAAGTATTCAAAGGTTTTCATTCCCTTCATTTCTAAAGGACACACTTTTACAAATTCAGTGATTTTCGTCCTGGCTCTTGTAGCTAGTTGTACGAGAATTGCTATTTCAACTTTACTTTTCTTTAAATGACATTTCTCAACAAGATTAGGTGAAATGTAACTATTTATAGCTCTTGAATCAATCAAAATAGTTATGGTTTTATTAGTAAACTTACCTCCTACTTCAATGATTCGGGATTGGTGGTCAGCTTGCCTCCCATCTAGGGCTACATAAATTCTTTGAACACTTCCACTTACATCACCAAAATTTGAATCCGCTTGAATGTTGTGAAGGTTATTTTTATTACGCAGACACTGATTGGAAAAGTGATTTTTTTTGCATATCCAACATTCCACATGTGGTCTTTTCCTTGAAGGATCTTCCTTTGACTGTCCTTGTTGGTAAGAATTATTATTTCTGAACTTTGAAGGTTGGAAACCTTTCTTTCTTTGCTCCTTCTTGTTATTCTTCATATCTTTCTAATTCTTCTGATATGGGGCCTTGCTCTTATTTTCTTCATATAAGTGTTTTACTTTGCAGATGGAATCCTTAAGGTTCTTTGGTCTATCACACTTAATTTTATCTCTATAAGATTCAAGAATTCCACTTAGGAACCTTTGAATATTTACCTTCTCATCTTTGATGAAGTCTGCATAGTTCAAAATTTCTAGAAATGTTTTCTCATCGGCCTCCATAGTCATGATTCCGAACTTAAGCTCAAAGAATTCCTCCATCTTCTTGTCATAGTAGTGCTCAAAGAGGTATTCTTTCTGAAATTATCTCTTAAACTTCCTCCAAGATATTTTTTCTTCATCGATGTCTTTCAACTTAATCAATTGATCCCACTAGATAGATAAGTTTACCTTGTAGATGGTATATGGATACTCTTGCCTCCATATTAGGTGTATACTGATGCACCTATAAGAATTTCCTAAGTCCTATCAACCATGCTTCAACATCTTCTCCTTTATTTACTTCTCCATCAAAAGTTGGGGACTTGATTCTTCTCAACTCTCCTACTAGTTCATCTTGGGTAAACTTCCTCTTCTTGTATCTCACTGGAGATCTTTCAGGACTGGTCTCTGTACCTCTTGATGCATACCTCTTCTTTCTATTTGAGTGATAAGGTCTCCTTGAATATGATCTAGACCTCACATAACCTCTTTTATGACTCTTTTCAGCAGATATTTGGATGGTCTTCAATGATTTTAGATCATTCATAATCTGCTCTTGGATGTGAATTATTCTTTTATTACCCTCCCTACACTTCCTCACTGAATACTCCAAGCTTAATGGCTCAATGCTCATATTATGTCTGATTGAACTTGTTCCCTCTACAAACTCCTATTCGGACTATATGGTCTCCGTCCTTCCTCAATATCCATCCCCAATATCTGAATTCCTACTCTTGAACTTTTACTTGTTGAATACTTAGTCTTCACAGGATTGATTAAAATATCAGTTGTAGTAGGCACACTGCTTGCTCAATAAGTCATTGGGAACTGCAATGTGTTCATTAATATCATTTTGTTAGTAGACTACACATTAGTATAAGTTCATTATCATTAAAAACCCACTTTTCTTCTTGTTTATAATGTAACTAGCCAACATTTCTAAGTTACAATCTACCTAGTTGGACAAGGGGTGGGGTAGAAATCCTTCCAAGATTTATCCTTACTAGATGAACTTCAGGTCCATACCCATACCAATCTAATATTTTAATTAACTAATTCACATGTGAAATTATATTAAGGTGCATGCTTCCAAGATATCTATTGCAAGTGCATACTTACAAGGTGACTTCAAACTTCGTAGAAGTCCCAACAACCACAATGTCGAAACCTTAACCTCTGATACCACTTGTGATGTCCCTGAACCTTGAGATAAGGCCAAAGGTGATAAAATTAAGACTTAACTATAGTTTAAGAACAAAGTATATAGATAAATTACTATTGATCTGACTATCCATTCACCCAAATAAATTAAATTCTAGAGATTGAATTTTAACTAAAGTTTGCAACGCTTAATTATTTAATTAAGCCACTTCGTTAAATAATTAATTGTGACACTCAATTAATAATTCCAAAGTGCAAGATAAAGGTTGTAATTGAAACAAAAACATCAATAATACATGATAAGCACCATAATAGCTAATTTATGTATTTTGGGTTTGTTTGATAGCATAGTTTATAAATAACCAAGTATTGAAGTCATTGATTATTTGCAAATTAATCTAATTTTTCAGTGTTATGTGTTTTTTGTTAGTGAGCATAAAAATTAAAGAAAACCACATATCATGGATCATACATAGGCTGCAATCTACAGGCACACCGAAACCATAGAAAACAAGAACACCCGTTGAAACTTCATCCCTCAAAATCGGCTCCCAATGATTGTCCCCTACAATCATCTCTCACTAATAAAAATAAGCTCATATGGATTCCATCCTCCACCCATTGATTTCTCATACATATAGAATACATCACTCATCCTCATTGTCACATGCCCCAAATTGCAAAAACATTTTATGTTTTAAGAGACATTATGTTATAATTTTATTATAAAGTTTGTAATTAATGACCAAGTGGGGTCAAGGATAATTGCATGTAATTGATGAATGTTTTATTAAGTAATAAATGAAATATGAGACAACATCTTAAGGAGGTTGTTAAATGAGTGTTTTACTGTTCACTTGGTAGAATAGGATGGATTGAGAGCACATTGACACTTGGCAGCATCCTCAAACTACTTCTAGATGTTGCAGGAGGCAACTTCCATATTTTTGTGGTCATGTTCCCCAAGAAAATGGAACAAGAGCAGGTGGCTCATTAAGTGAAAACTGACCCAAAAAACCTAGGCATGCTAATAAAACTTCCCATTGAATTCAGCTGAGGCTACTCATTCTTTACCTATGAAAATTCTGAGTGAATGAAGTGCACAAGAAAATTCGATTGAGGGGACTAGCAGAAGTTTTCTTTGAGTGAAAAGTGCTGAAGTTCTGAAGTAGTACAGATAATTTAAGCTGAGTTCATATTTCTATAAGCAGAACCGTTTACTACTGAATACTCAATAGATTTGCAGAGGTTTATTAAACCAGTTCTCTCACCCAATACTTCAACCAGGTGTACCAGTAGACAGGCTCGGGGGTCCTAACATTTGCAGTTCAGCTATCTCAAGGAGTTGGTTGGGAGGAACATGTTCCTTAAGTTGTTGTATCCTCTGCTACATTTCCAAGTTCTACATGTTTCTTTCTAATTTCTCTATGCATACTTAGGATAAATAATGAATGAATTTAGGAAATAATATGTTATGTTTCTGTTCATCTGTTAGAAGAATTATTGAATGAAATCTTTTACTGTGAAAAGATAGACAATTTATGGATTAGATATGGATTAGGATAAATGATTATAGTAATTTCAAATTTTACTAATGGATAAAAAAAAAATACCTCACTATATGTTTCCACACCTTTAAGAAGGTAGTACTCTAGTACAATAGGTTAGATTAGATTATGATGGTTAAATCAAAAGAAGAATGCTGCATTAGGTTTATTACTTTTTACACATTCTTTCTAATAATGTTCAAGAGTGCCTTAGTTAGAATCCACCTATTGAAAGAAATTAGATATGATCTAGATCCAAGAAAGGTATTTTAAAACCATTACACACTCTGTGCAATGGTGATCCTATTTACATAGTAAATAAGTCATTTTCTATAAGCCTAATTATTATAAATTTACATAGCAATTAAAAACATTATAAAAATAGGAAAATAAATAAGCAGGAATAACTTAAGGAAACAGTAAAATGAGGGCTAGAAATTATTTAGATAATTTCATTACTAATCTAAGTAAGAATCAAAATTTAAATACATCACAATTAAATATTAACTCTGTAAAGATTTTAAAATAATTAAAATTTTACAAAACCCTAATTTGGAAAAACTGTCAAATATGGCCTTCATTTTTCTCTCTTTTTCCAGAAGAGGTTAATACAGTTTTACCCATAATTACTTAAAACATAAATTCTTTATTTATACAAATACATTCATCTATTTTTATAAATACACAGTTTTAAATAAACTCTTCACAGGAACAGTATTAAAACTGTTTAACAATTATAAACTAAGAGGATTTAAGTAAAGGCCCTTTAAATATTCCAACCTAAGAACACAGCAAAAACTCAGGTTGTATTAATCATCCCTACTTTTAATTATTTTCTGAGTAATTGTTTTACGAATAGAGAAAAAAATTTAAACGTTTTTTTGAAAACAACATTCTGAGCTAAATAAAATTGAAAATTATAGACTTAAATAGAAAATGATTTTTTTTTTAAATCTTAAACCATTCTTCCTTCAAATACTAGTAGTGTAATAGTAAAGAAATTTCTTTTAAATTAAAATTTAAACAAGAAATTGAAAATTAACCCAAAGAGATAAATCTCACAGCCTACCATAGTTTGATTTAAAACACAGTATTTATATTACCAATTATATAATATATAAACAATAACCTTTAAAGCTTATTCAAAACATAAACAACTTCTAAACCCTAACTAAGTCTAACTAAAATTTCACAAAGGTCATGGCTTCAAGCCTGGTCAAAAATCAAATACTATGGATAATTGAGTTATGACCATTGGCCCTTACAGGATTTTGCATTAACTGCACTGTGTGTAAAAAATAATTGTAGATAAGAGAAAAACAATTCACATCCATATGGACTTCCCTACAAATAGAAGTCATTGTAGCCACGACAAAGCAGTAATTCAAATCCAAGCAAACAATTTCAACCAAAACACTAGACACCCATCGCAAGAGGAACCTCGGGTAGGACCGAGGCTTTCCGTTGCTGAAGGAACATGAATACCCCCTCTTCGTTGGAGACTTCAAGCCACCGTCTAAAAACTTTGCATATAAAATGACCTGTAAAGCCATTAAATATTTGTTAAGCTCTTTCTTAACTCAAGTAACGAAGACAATAAAACACTTGGAAATAGTGCAGAAGGTTTTAAAATTTAAAGAAATTATACCTGAATCATTTCTGACCTCAGCCGCGTAGAAGGAGGCTTAAACAAAACCCTAGCCAGTAGATGAAGTAGGCCGAGCAACGAGGAGAGCCTCTGTCAAAGAAACATCAATGTGAATGTTCGAATCAAAAGCCATGGCCACACCACGATGAACCAGAATCAAGATCACACCATAACACAAACAGAGTTCACCACTGAACCCAAGCACGAAGGTAAGCCCTCACAGAGGCAAATAAATGGCGACAAAGGACTCATACAAAGAGTAACAGCATTGGTGACAACCACCTCACACATAGAAGGAATGTACAAGAAGAGATAAGGAGTGGTATCAAGGCCTATGCGGTCATGAGCCTGCGGCTCTTACTCTCCGCAACAGTAGTAAGAAACATAGGTAAAATGCGAATTTTTAGGCTTTTTGGGATACTTATATGGTTAGGTTACAAAGTCAAAACCCTAATCCATAATCATCTACCACGTGGTGTTGACATACATTTTTGAGTTGTGGGTTTTTCACTATAGTTCAAGACCCATTCGAGCAGGCTACACAGAATTTTGTTTTATAAAAACTTTGTTTAAAGACTTATGCAATTAAATCAATATCTTTTCATTATAAGATGCATATTATAACCATAAAGAATATTGTTGGGAAGTAGTCTTCGCATAAACTAGGGTTTTCATTTATATTTTATAAACCATGTAATGGGTACCAAAAAGAATCATTAACGCGGTTAACATTATAAATAAACACCTTGTCATAAACTATAGGACTTGTAAAATGACCTTGTAGAAAATCTATGACATTCCACTGGCTAAACACACCTATATATGTAAGCTTCCAAGTATAGAAATATTTATAGCTTGATTCTTAATATAAGTATTAAAACTTAGTTTTGTTATAGGGTAATATTTGTTATATCAAATCCCCTTGTGAGATGAAGGCCATGTAAAAGATAGGTTGGATAGATTTTGTAGGAAAGGATCTTTTCTTTCCTTATACAAGTAGTAATACTATTGTTTAATTATATAATGTTCTTATTATTGCATTTCTACCTGGATAGTAGTTAAACAGTCAGTAAACTGTCTTCTGCACTAAATCTTTAGTTCAAGGTATGAATAAAAATCTTTATATCTTATGAATATACCTAGATTTAGTTATTCCTAGTTTACATAACATTTGAATATTGTCGAGACAGTCACTTATGAACTACCATGGCATCAAATAATAAGGTATCAAATGACATGTTATACAAATTATCTTTCTCTAGAATAGTATACATGACCTAAACTGATAGTAAATAAATGAAAGTTTGATGTACCAGTTATAGTTGAAGTGAGGTAGAAAACATCTCGAGTCTATTCAGATTTCCAATTACATGTGCTTACAAGAAATTAACTAAAACGTAAATATACAGTTCAACGATACCTCCATTATTTTGATCATAGCTGTAAAATAAACAAATATAGTAGCATTTTATTTTATGCTAGTTGAGATAATAATCTCGATTCGGAAACTGGTTACAAAATGTCTTACCTATAAAAGACCTGTAAAGGAACCATCACTTCACTGCATTAGCTAAAAATATAAGTAAGCCTTGAACTTAACTGAAGTTCCTCATATTCACAAACAGTAAAACAAACTTTACCACTTAGTAATTAACAGATGTTTCAATTCATGTTGTTCCAAATCATAACCTGCAAAATCAAATCATTAATAATGATTTATGAAAGAAAATATTTAAGTATGCAGATCTAGAATTTAATGAAGGAAATAGTTCTAGTTTAAGCCTGATTATGTTAACTATTAATAGTTAAATTCCCCTCAGAAGTGACGAGTGTAAACATTTAATGTCATAGGAAAAATTGTAAATTTTTACAAATTTTTGGAGTATTACATGTGGTATCAGAGCACCTATTCAGACACTAGGCCTGAATGCGGCTCAACCTGCATAGACAAACAATAAATTAAATGCATGCATACTGATTATTATTTTTCTTTTTGAAATGTTATTACCAAATAATTTTTCTGAGTTAAAACTGTAGGTATGGAAATACTCGAGCAATATGCAAATGAGGATTCCCCGTTTAATGAACAAAGTAATTCTAAAAGAGAACTAGTTCAGGAATAAATAACTAACAATTCTTTAGAATTATTACAAACTGTTAAAGAATTAAGAACTAAGATGGAAACAGTTAAAAAGGAAAATGAAAGAATTATGAGAGCTCAAGAGGAGCTGAACCAGATACTGATGGAAAAATTTCAGAGTGAAGAAAATGATAAATAGATAGGATCTGAAGATATAACCTACCAACACAAAAGTAAAAAGTCTAAATAGTCTAAAATTGAAAGTAGATCCTCTGAAATTTATGGTGACTCTCATAAGAAGAATCGTCAGTACACTAGTGGTGGTAGTGAAGATAATTATCATTCAAGAAAAAAAATTTAAGCCTTACAAAGAAATTTCAAGAGAATTTAAGAAGATAAAACCACCCACTTTCAACGGTGAAACTGAGAAAGGAGAAGAAGCTGAATCATGGCTTTTTGGGATGAAGAAGTATTTCCAAATCTATAATTACTCTAATAAGCTAAAAGCAAGAATGGCCATTTACAACTTAACTAGGAAGGTAGATATTTGGTGGCAGGCTTTAAAACGAGTAAAAGGTATTAAGGAAAAGAACAATAACTGGAGTACCTTTAAGAAATACTTTAAAAATAAATTTTTGTTAGAACAGTACTATGAAGAGCGAGCTAAGTAATTTTATGAACTAAAGCTTGGAACTATCAACATGAAAGAATTAAACAGTAAATTTTTAAGTTTGCTACATTATGTGCTTTACATCGTGGATGAGGAGCCTAAGGTACAATAGTTTCTAAGCTATTTACCTTTTCACATTAAAGACGGAATTGAATACGATAATCCAAAAACCCTAGAGGAGGCTATGCAAAAGACAAATTTTTTCTGTGAGCAGAACCACAAAAAGGAAAGCATGTCAAACTGAAAGGCTAAGAGGTATAATAATTTTCAACATAAGAATAAGGTTTCTGTACCTAACTGCAATTTTAGGAATAATAACACACGTAATTTTCCTAATAAGAATTTCCAAGGAAATAAAGGTAATTCACAATTAAACCCTAAGCCCTAGAAATAAAGAACCTGCTAATAATCACAGCAATTACATTAAGAATAATGAACATAAAGAACTAGTAAAGTGTTGGGAGTGTAATGGGCCTCATTATGCATCAATTTTCCCTAACAGAAAGAAGACTGTCATCAACATACATATGGTGTAGGAGGAGATGACTGTTGGTGAATTAGCAAGGGCAATGCCCAGCATCAATGCAGCACTGGAAAATAGGCAGGAAGACTATGAAACTTCCATGGTGGAAGTAGAAGTTAAGCTGAATCAAACACCTATTTCTATCTTAATTGACCTAGGTGCTAGCCTAAGTTATATTTCTCCTAATTTAGTATAAAAATGCAAGTTATCAGTAGAATTTTTTTCAAAATCATGGTTATTTCAACTAGCAACTGGAGCAAAAAGAAAAGTGATTAGTTTTGTAAAAGATTGCACTATAAGTATGGATCAGTTTGAAACCTTTGTGAAACTTAATGTACTTGCTTTGATCTTATGACATCTTAATTGGTATGGACTGGTTAGAACAACATAGAGTAGTTCTGAGATGTTTCGATAAAACTTTTGCTTGCATAAATAATGAAGGAAAAATAGTAACAATAACAAGAATCCCTAGGAAAACAACTATTAGACAAACCTCTGCTTTGCAATTAAAGAGAGTTGTTTGGAAGGGTTGTAAAGCCTTTTCTATAACTGTAATTAATGAAGAACACACTAATAATGAAGATAAACTAAAACTAGAAGATATTCCAATCCTAAAGGGGTATTTGGATGTATTTCCAGAAGAAATTTCGGGACTACCTCCGAAAAAGGAGTTAGAATTCACTATTGAGTTGGTACCTGGTGCAGTTGCCAGCTCAAAATCCCCTTATTAGATGAATATATTGGAGCGAAATGAATTAAAATCATAGTTAAAGGAACTTTTTGATAAAAAGTATATCAGACCCAGCGTGTCTTCATGGGGAGCACCTGTTATTTTCGTTAAAAAGAAGGATGGTACTCTACGCTTATGCATTGATTACTGTCAACTTAATAAAATGACCATTAAGAATAGATACTCGTTTCCCCGCATAAATGATCTATTTGATCAGCTGTGTGGAGAAATTGTATTTTCAAAGATTGATTTGTGATCTAGTTATCACCAGGTCCGAATCAAAGATGAGGACATTTTTAAAACAACTTTTAGGACCAAATATGGTCATTATTAGTTTGTTGTTATGCCATTTGGGTTTACTAATGCCCCAGCTGTCTTCATGTGCTTAATTAATAATGTATTGCATAAGTATCTTGATAAATTTGTGGTGGTATTCATTGATGACATTCTAATTTACTCTAAGTCTGAAGAAGAACACGAGGAACACTTAAAAATTGTTTTACAAGAATTGAGAGAACATAAGCTTTATGCCAAATTTAGTCGGTATGATTTCTTTAAGGATAAAATACAGTACTTGGGCCATGTAGTAACTAAAGAAGCGATCTCTGTTGATCCAGAAAAGATAAAAGAAATTGAAGAATGGCTAGTTTGAAAGGATGTGACTGACATATGCTCATTCATGGGGATTACAGGATACTATTGAAGATTCATTGAGGGGTTCTCAAGAATTGCAAATCCCATAACTTCTTTACAGAATAAAGAGAAGAAATTCGAGTGGAATCAAAAGTGTGAAGAAAGTTTTAAAAAGTTAAAAACATTACTAACTACTCCACCAATATTAACAATTGTTGATCCTAATAAAGACTTTGTAGTATGCACTGATCCATGTAATGATGGTCTAGGTGGAGTTTTAACTCAAGAAGGACACGTAATTGCATAGGAGTTTAGGAATCATAAGATTCATGAGAAAAAATACTCAACCTAGGATTTAGAGTTGGCTTCCGTCATACATGCTTTGAAGATGTGGCGCCATCACTTAATTGGAAGAAAATTTATGTTAATGACATATAATAAAGGATTAAAATATTTTTTGGATCAACCTAACTTAAACGCAAGGTAAGCTAGGTGGCTAGCTTTCCTTAGCGAGTACGATTTCGAGATCCAACATATTAAGGGAAAAGAAAATAAAGTTGCTGACACTCGTAGAAATGCAAGGCTGAATTTTACAATAGCAGTGAGCACTTATAAAATAGATTTAGAAGAACAGTTAGAGTAAGGAGTAAAATTGGATGAGAATTATCAGAAATTACAAGCAAAAGTAGCAGAAAATTCAATTGAATGTTTACTTATAGGGTATAGTTTAAACGAAAAAGGATTAATACTATATAAAAACAAGCTATATATACCTAATGTACCTAAAAATAAGCCACTGATTTTAAATGAAATTCATAAGATTCCTTACTCAGGGCATCTTGGTTATCAGAAGACTATAACCATGTTACAGAAAGATTGTTTTTGGCGAAACATGAAGAATGAACTAGCAGAGTACATTGCCAAGTGTTTTGAATGTCAACAAGTTAAAAATAAACACCATCATCCAGCTCGTTTACAACAACCATTACCCATCCCTAGCTGGAAATGGAAAATAATCAGTCTTGATTTTATTACAGGTCTACCTAGAAATCAGAATCTGAATAACTCGATAATGGTAGTCGTTGATAAACTTAGTAAAGCATCTCATTTTATACCTGTAAAGACCACCTGCAAGGCTACTAATATTGCTAATATATTCATGAAACAAATATTTTGTTTACATGGGATACCAAAAGTTATAATTTTAGAGAGAGACCATAAGTTTATGGGCAATTTCTGGAAGTCTTTGTTTAAAGGCCAGAATACTACTTTAAATTTCAGTATTTCTTTTCATCCCCAGATGGATGGACAGACTGAAAGGGTGAATCAAGTGTTGGAATATATGCTCAGAATGTATGCTAAGGAATGGCCAGGTAAATGGGAAGATTACTTACACCTTGTAGAGTTTGGTTACAACAATCACTACCAAGCTTCAGCAAGATACAGTCCATTTGAGATTTTGTATGGCAAAAAGTGAAATACCCCCATCTCATGGAGTAACCCAGTTGACAGGTTAGTATTAGGACTTGAACTACTAAAAGAGATGGATTTAATTGTAAAAAAGGTGCAAGGTAACTTAAAAGTTGCGCAAGATAGACAAAAAAATTCAAGCATATATTAAACGAACTCAAAAAGAGTTCCAGGTGGGTGAACATATCTTTATAAAGGTAAGGCCTAAAAAGAGTTCTTTGAAATTAGGAAGTTGTGCTAAGTTAGCACCCTGATATTGTGGGCCTTTTGAGATACTGTCTAGAATGGGACAAGTGGAATATCGATTGGATTTACTGCCAAATTTGAACGTTCATAATGTTTTTCATATCTCTCTGTTGATAAAGTATGTACATGATGCTACTCATGTTATAAATTAGAATGATGTGCATGTGGAACCTGAAGTAGATTTTCTGGTGGAACCAGATTGTATCCTTGGAGGGAGGGAGATCTTGCTTCGAAATTGCACCATTGGTCAGGCAAAGGTGCAATGGAAGCACCTTAGTCTAGAAGAAGCCACTTGCGAATTGGAGAGTCATATGCAGGCCGCATATCCAATTCTGTTCCAGGGCAATTTTGAGGACGAAGAATAAATAACATCGAGGACAATGTTATATTTAAGGGGGTGTGTATGTGACATGCCCCAAATTGCAAAAACATTTTATGTTTTAAGAGACATTATGTTATAATTTTATTATAAAGTTTGTAATTAATGACCCAGTGGGGTCAAGAATAATTGCATGTAATTGCTGAATATTTTATTGATTAATAAATGAAAGATGAGAAAACGGTTTAAGGAGGCTGTTAAATGAGTTTTTTACCGGTAACTTGGTGGAATAGGCTGGGTTGAGAGAATATTGACACTTTGCAACATCCTCAAACTACTTCTAGCTGTTGCAGGAGGAAACTTCCCTATTTTTGTTGCCATGTTCCCCAAGAAAGTGGAACATGAGCGGGTGGCTCATTAAGTGAAAACTGACCCAAAAGACTTAGGAATGCTAATAAATCTTCCCATTGAATTCAGCTGAGGCTGCTCATTCTCTACTTGTGAAAATTCTAAGTAAATTTAGTGCACAAGAAAATTCGATGGAGGGAACTAGCAGAAGTTTTCTTTGAGTGAGAAGTGTTGAAGTTTTGAACTAGTATAGTGAATTTAAGCTAAGTTCATATTGCTATAAGTAGAACATTTTACTACTGAATACTCAGTATATTTGCAGAGGTTTACTAAACTGGTTCTCTCACCCAGTACTTCAATGGGGTGGACCAATAGACAGGCTCGGGGGTCTTGAGATTTGCAGTTCAACTATCTTCAGTAGTTGGTTGGGAGGAATAGGTTCCTTAAGTTGTTGTGTACTCTGCTACATTTCCAGGTTCTCCATGTTTCTTTCTAATTTCTCTATGCATACTTAGGATCAAGAATGAATGAATTTAGGAAATAATATGTTATGTTTCTGTTCATATGTTATTAGAATTATGGAATGAAATCTTTTACTGCGAAAATATAAACAATTTCTGGATTAGATATGGATTAGGATAAATGATTGGAGTAATTTCAAAGTTTACTAATGAATAAAGAAAAATACCTAACTGTATTTTTCCACACCTTCAAGAAGGTAGTACTCTAGTACAGTAGGTTAGATTAGATTTTGATGGTTAAATCAAAAGAAGAATGCAGGATTAGGTTTATTACTTTTTACAGATTTTTTGTAAGAATGGTCAAGAGTGGCTTAGTTAGAATGGACCTGTTTAAATAAATTAGAGATGATCTAGATCAAAGAAAGGTCTTTTAAAACCAATACATAGTCAGTGTAATGGTGATCCTATTTACACAGTAAATAAGTCATTTTCTATAAGCCTAATTATTATAAATTTACATAGTAACTAAAAACATTATAAAAAGAAGAAAATAAATAAGCAAGAATAACTTAAAGGAAACAGTAAAATGAGGGCTAGAAATTATCATCTATTTCTTCATACATTACATTTACCCATTTTGCATATTTAATAGCATATTTAAAATGAATAGGATCATCAACATGTGAATATAATGCAAAAAGAGAATTTAGACCTTACCTCCATTTTGCTCATAAATATCTCTTAAACTTCTAATTTTTTTTCTTTCTCATGCTTTCTAGTGTGGGTTTTGACATATCACTTGAACTTGTAGCATGTGGGATTGATGGTTTTGTACTATAAGTGCTTATTGTTAATGGAATTGTTGTCCAACTAAAGGTGTGCTTCCTTGAATACATGAGGTTATCCTTGTGATTGTTGAAGTTGTCACTTGAGGATCACTTGTTGAGCTTGAGTGGGACAGGGATGAGTCACATTTGAAGGGATACATGTTGGTATTAATTCTTATCTATCTTCTTGTGAAAAAATTGTTGTTACATTCACTATTTTCTCTAAGCTAACATCCCATGCTTCCTCTTCTATGAACCGCACATCTATACCAAGTATTACCTTTTTAGTTATTGGATTGTATAGCTTATAACTTTGATTCTTCACTATATCCCACAAATATGCATCTTTCTCCTTTTCTATCCAATTTTTTTCTCAATTCATTCAGGACATATGCATATGCCACACATCCAAATACTCTCATATGAGAAACATTATGTTTTCTTTCACTCCATGCTTATTCCCACTAGTGGAAAATGAGATATTAGTGACCAAAAAAATGACCAAAATCTGCATATCAATGACCACTTTTGGTTTGGTGATCGCTCGTGGCTAATCTACGGTCTTTTATTACGTGACCAAAATCGGTCATTTATTTATTTTTTAACAAAAACTGAAAAATTTTGATTGATTAAAAATGGTTGTAGCCCAACCAGGCGTACAAAGAGGAATTATGGAAAAGAATACTGATGACCTCTATTAGAACAGTCAGCCTTCTTATAAGTGCTTTGAGAAGTGAATCCCAAATGCTTCCGATGCTGTTTCGAGAAAAATATTGATTGCAAGAGTAGATTCTCATGAATTGTGAGTAGAGAAGAATACAGAAACAAAACATTAAACAAGCGGAGAGGAATTCCCCTTAATGAAAGGATCCAATTTCTTCTGGGAGCGCGAGCTGATGTTTGATGTTGCTTCCTTTTCTCTACATTCTCTATTTGTCTTTCACTCTCTGGTGAGGGGAGGAGAAGGAGCTGAAAAGTCTTCGTATTCAGAGGTTCCCTCTAACGAAGGGACCAAGGATGCCAGTCCTGCCTGGGCTAGGGTCTTATGAACCAAAACGATGGGATCTTTCTTAGAACCTGAAGAAGCAGGTTTTGGAGAAACTTGTGCAGCTGCCTCCAAGGAGCCAATGGGACCAGGGATTCCCTGCTCCAGGACACTTGCAACTTCAGGTTCTTGTGCTTCATCTTCCTGGAGAACTTCATAACTATTTTTGTTTTCTGTCAATGGAGTATCTGCAAGAGGAGAATGATCTTGAGGAGAAACCTTGTGCTGAGACACTTGAGGCTCCTTTCGCCAGGGAGGACGACGTCGATTTGAGATCGTCTAGAACTCTGTATCTTTGGAAGCTGGGAGATTTACTCGTTTCTGTGGTTTTGCAAGCTTGGGGTAGCTTTTAGCGAAGTGGCCATATACATGAAATAAGTTGCATTTGAAAGGGATCTGCTCATAATCCAGTTCTTGAATGTGACTCCATTCTCCTAATGTTATCTTTAGGGCCTCCAGGAGCCCTTTCTCTAGATTCACCTCTATGAAGATACAGGCGCATCTATACTGACCCCATTTTGGTTCTACAGTATCTAGATAGTGACCTAGCTTATTACCAATGTCAATTAGAGTTCTTTTCCCCCAAATATGAAGAGCGAGGTTAGGGAGTCTTACCCAGACTGGAGCGGTAGTGATCTCTGCTTCTAGGTTAAACCCCAGATACTATGGGGCTAAGAATAGACCTCTTGAGCCCATGAAGAAAGGGCTCGAATGAAAGACTAGGTCTCTTTCTTCTTTATTTGAAAACATGAATACAAAAAACCCTCATCCAGCTGCAAATAGAGAGACATGTCCTTGCAAAAGAGGGTTCCAATGTTTTATGATCCAGATCTCCACCGCCTTAGGGCTAGGCTACAACCCTTTGAACTTACCAATGAGGGCTTACTCAAAGAGGATGAGAGATTTCTGGCATGGATCCATAGGAGAGAGCTCCAGAGAAGGGATCTCGTCCATCATTTTTATGAACATGGATGAAGAATGAGAAGCTGCCTGAGGAGCGGCAGCTTCAACAAGGGCCTTGAATGCAATGAGCTGGGCATGAGAGCCCATTTCCTGAGAGAACTCCACGCTGAAACCACAATAAGAAATGATAGCCAAAGGGAACCCCATGCTAAGGCACGAGGAGGGGCAGCAGCCAGCGATCCAGCCAAAGCTTGACTCTACGTAGCAAGGGAGGCGACGGCTAGGGAAACCCTAGCCACGGTTCAAAATCTGATTCACCATTTTGATCTAAATATTGCATATGGTTGAACATTAATAAATACTACTCTTCTTGTATTAAATGAACAAACACATTTATTTTGGTCATTTATAGCTTGTGAGTTGGTCATTAATTTGATCATATATTTGAATAAATGACCAAATATATGACCACATTTATGACCAAATTAATGACCACATGACAAACTGAAATATGACCAAATTTGGTCGCGTAATAAAAGACCGTAAATTAGCCACCAAAACTTCTTTTTTGTCATTGATATGCAAATTTTTGTCATATTTTTGGTCATTTATATCTCATTGTTTGGTCACGTATCTCTCAATTTTTGGTCATTTTATATGCGAATTTTGGTCATTAATCTCATTTATTGGTCACTAATTTAGTCATTTTTAGTCGTTTGATGTGTGGTTATTATATTTTAGTAGTTTTAATAGTGTCCATTATTAATCAATATAAATTTTTAATATGATATTATGTTTAAATTAAAAAAATAATCATACATTATTTATAGGCATCAAATACACATGTGAATTATGCAATGTCACTTTAATTAGTTAATTACAACACTTATAAATAATATAAAGTACAACCATATAAGTTTTAAACCGCACAAATTATATTATATGAAATGTCAAGTATTACAATAAATATGATTTTTCTCAAAAACTATCTCCATATAACTTTACATGAAAATCATCTAGTACATCGATGACTTTTCAAAATATTACAATGGTTAAACCATCCCACTTGTATTTGGCTGCTAAGCCATACTTAGATCTCACAGCAGCTTCAAAACCATACTTAGCAACTTGAAACCCTCAACAACGGGATCTTCATACTCAATGGAAAAGCCTTAGCAACAGATTCTTCATACTCAATGGCCCACTTTTTGAGCTTTCTACCTGTGGACGTGCTTCTGTATCCGCACTGCCATGTGCTTCTGAGATTTCTGAGCTTTATATCTATGCACATGATTCTTTATCTGCACTACAGCAGCCTCCCTCCTCATGTTGTTATAAAGCTTGTGATTAAGGTTACCTACAAACAACACATGTTAATCAATAAAATCGCTAAAAAGAGAAAACAAATAACTGAAAAATGTACATAGTAATTTCACAAGATTTAACATGGAAAAAAGAAACAATTCCAACAAACAATAGGTGTACTCAAAATGCATAAACATTTAGAACCAGAAGACATACAAATACATGAACATTAAATACCTCTCCATAAGTCCTGAATATCAATGCCAACATTGTGCAAAGAAAGAAATTATTTCCGAGCAATATATGAACAAACTTTGCACTGAATATTTTTTGCTGAATTTCTCAATACATCAGTTATTCTAATATCTAATTCATCCATTTGACCCGCTCTGAGGAAAAGCTTGGTTTTCCCTATATGAATAGAAAAGCAAAATTCTAGGTTGTTTTTATTAGCATTTAACTGAATAAAACAGTGGTGGAAGAATCCACAACCTTAGAACATATACACTTGAGTCATATTTTGAATCACACTCAAAAAGATGCAATCTTAAGCCTAACAAAGGAACAAAATTGAAGGGCATATAGAAAATTCCATGTGGAGTGAACATAACAGTGGCCGTAATAATTTTCAAGCTAGCTTACCAGGATATGGGAAAAAAAAAAATCCATTAATGTGGACCTCTCAAGTCATGGCAAACAAAGGTGGCTATTGAGCATAGAGTTATGTTTGAGCCATTAACTTTACAAGCTTAGAGTTATGCTGAGGGGCATTGAGAATCTCTTATGGCTCTTTAAAATCATAACAAAGGATAATGACAAATTCAACTGTGCATTTTGCATTATGATAACAAGCTCAATCACCCAAGACTTCAAATATTGCCTTGATTTATTTCACCTGGGCATATTTGCAATGCATCGATACTCACCATCACAAACTACCCTGAATAGCATCAAAGTTTCTTTTGCCAAGTCTTGCCGAAACAAAACGATAAAAATAACAGGAGACAATTCCTTGTTTTAAAAATATTAAGCAACGAATATTTAACAGATAATAGCGTCAATTTATTAATGTGTCTTTGTTCATTCCTAAAATTGTCTCTTTTGATAAAAATAACAAGAGACAACTTTCCAGTTTTGAAAATATCAAGCAAAGAACATATGATGACACATAAAATTCCATCATTTCATTAGGCATGCCTCCTTGTTCACATTTGTCCTTTCAAATAATGAGTGTCAACCAGATTTTGTATTTTTTAGTAATATTCCTAAAGCCAATTACAAGTCACAACCATGAATCCAAGTTTAATGCCGAACATTGCATTTGTAATACTGACAAATTATCAGTTCATTAGCCATACTTTCACACTGTAAAGTTTCTCTTCACATACTTGAAGGATCAATCTGAAGAAAGGATTTACTCCATTGGAATCAAGAAACAACTCTTATCAGAATAATATGAAAATTGGCATAATGCTGCAGTTGCATTTGTTGAAAAAGTTGGTACGCAATAAAGCATCATGACTACATTGTTTGATAACAATCTCTCCATCATGCAAAACCTATGATGACTATATCATCTTTTCTGTTAAAAACATTATTTAGGGGTCTAAAAATACAATAACTTACAATCACACTTGATCATACCATCACACTTGATTGTCAGTTAGACTCTACATATATGAGAAGAGAGATTAGGCATGTGAGACAAGCAAACATGTTGATAGTGGATCTCCCAACTGAAATATTATATTGCAACATATGTTAGTGAATTAAATTATGAAGTGTTTCATGGCACAGGCACTTTAGATGAAGCCAACTCTATATACTTGATGAAAGATTTCAATTATTCCTTACTAGAACTTTAAAATACTAAATTCTTTCCTAAAAGTGGGTCATTTAGATTGAGTCCAAAACCCGAGGACAGAAATTGTGGTCAATATGTGAGTAAATTTCATTTTTGGATATATAAACAAATATTATATGAACTCTACTCTCTACTTAATGTCAGATGAAGTAATATGACTATGGAAAGTTTATAATGCTTACGAGTACCAAAAATGCAAGAAATCCATAGAAATCATATAATGATTGACTATCCTATCATCTCGAGAATACCCCTGAAGCACTACAATTAGCTTGAATACAAAATAAAAATTAATCCTAATGGCTTCCATCTCTATGAGCTTTGAATATTCATAATAGACAACGATGTTGTAACCGGTACCAATATAATCTCTTTTAAGGAACCAGGAGTTCCCCGCATACAAAAAGTAGTTGTACCCATTTGTTCCTTATTGAGAAGAAAGGCAGAGGGTCAACTGAGGCTAACTTTTCATTTTTGACAGACCTCAAAATTACAACATTATGAGAAAATCAATGTAAAAATATACAAAATAACACCAATTCTAAAAGACTGAGGAAAAGAAACTCTTTGGATTGGACAACCAATAAAATACACCCTTTAGGATTTAACATCCATTTTTAGTAATGGAGTTGTATTAAGGAATCCATATCCTATTTTTTTTTCAATGTGCCACTCCATTAAATCCATAATCATACAAGTCTCTTCTTACAAATTGTCATACCCAAGAATGTATAATGCACAAGTACAAAACCTGAAAGCCAAAACCACATAGTTAGTGTAATTTCCTATAGACATATTAATCCATTCAAGGTTCTTATTTCCAATTCCTACTGCATCATCATTGTACTTCTGTAGAATGGATTATCCTCAAACCATTAAAAAATTTCCTTGGGTGACTCGAGCAGCTTCACACCTTATATATTCAACCAAAGCAGCAAATGTTAAAAATAATGTTCTTTCACGGAGATCCTCCTTGGCCTAAGTTTTAACTTTAAAGCCAGTTTAGGTTTGATAAGAAAAATCATTCCTACTCAGCAATGAAACACATACCATTTTTATTTTACTTCTTTATTATCCAATGTTTATATATATTCTCGATAAAAGAAAATGAACCGAAAAAATATCATTTAAATCGACTAAGCTTCTGGTGAAATTTTTATGTCCAAGTCCTATTTATCAAACCAAGTCTGGCTACTATACTCCATATATATCATATCCCTGTGCACCAGGTTATTTTTTAAATATTCTAATATTCTACTTAAGTATAGTATTCTAGGCGATTGTTTTGGATTGAAAAAAACATGTTTATAGATAGGTAGGCGAATATTAAATATGAAACATTAAATTAACACTGAAACATGTAGAGTTTGGCAAATAATATGATTAAAAAACATGTTTCATGTAAATATAGGTGACACTAGAAACTAAAAATGACCAAATAGCGATATTATGTAAAAAAAAACCCAAAAAATCGCCAATTGGAGAAATTTTGCCCCTAAAAATTACCCTGTTGTGCACAAACTTCTTCGGACAATACCATCATGAAGTTTTTCGACTATCTTTGCTTCTGCTATAACACGTACTCTGTGGTTTGTTATCAAGTTAGACTACGGTAAGTAATACTAAATTTTATTCCTTCACTAATGTTTTCTTGATCATCGTCTTATCGTAGTACTGTCTGCAAGGATACTTTGAAATTTATCCACTTATGTTCAGCTTTGAAAGCCCATTTTCATAGAGACTAGTTATATTGGAAACTTATCACGATTCACTACCTCCTTACAGCTCCCTCATCCCCATACCAACTAAAAATAAAGAATATTAACTAATTTTTCTATTGAAAATTTTGTAAGTTGACATGTTAATAGCTATTGTTATTGCAACTAAATTAAAATGAAAACGAGCACTAAAATCCATGACATATTGAGAGAGTGAAATACCATGACTATGAGGCTTCAAGAAAGAGGAAACTCTTGAAGAAACTTTTCAAATGCATCTAGTCGTACTCTTCCCTTGAATTCAACATACTTGGACCAATCTTTTGGTGATGTTTTCTCACCATTGAAGCCAACCAACCTCAAGTCAAAATCTGTCAAATGCAGTTGATCTTTACAACTAATTCATATAAAAATTAAATCATTGAAAAGTAGAGATAATAATAATAATAAAATTAAAATCTAAAATTAAAATATGTCTTTAAATTTGAAGGGTAAACCATCAAGCAAGTCCACATATATAATTTCTACAAAACAACATTCATACATAAATGATATCAAACTAAAAATTTCATAGATACTGATGACCTTAAAAATAGTTACCCATAACACTTGAATATCAACATGATGAAATTAACAACATTGCACGACTAAAGTTTCTAGATTTTATATTCAACAAAGATATCCATACATTTTGAAAACATCAAAAACAGTTTCAATGAGAAAGGGATTTAATTGTGTAGTTCCCTCCCAAAGTGTTTCCTAAGATGACGATTGAGTTCAACTTCCTTATTTCTGCTCATTCAGGCCATCATAATATTTCATTTTCCTGTAAGGCTTTCACTTTTCCCTTCTCCAATAAGAATTCTCTTACGGGAGAAAAAAAGATCATCTAATAAACCATATTTTCCTTCCTTCAAATGACCTTGAAGGGTGTTTTCCCATTCTATATCTTCAATAGATTGATCTCCCCTTGAACCTATATATTCATCAAGAGACATTATTTCTCGAAGTTTGTTTTTTTCCCTCATTACTTCTTAAATAACAATTTCAGCTACACTCATGTATGATTCATTTACCTCAACTACTTGGCCAGATGATGTACATGATGGAAAATAACCATGGAAATCTGTACCACTACCAATTTCATTATGGTCAAGACTTTCAACTGCACTGAGTAGGATAAATGACAACTAAAACACCCCACTTTTCTAGTGAATTTTGGATAGAAACTGGTTGAAAATGTTTATCAATATTGTTTGTTTTGTTATTTCTTAATTTTTGACAATGGTTTCAAGTGTTCTAGACTAAATGGTCCATTTTAAAACGACCCAGACTACCTAAATCATCATTTAAAACCTCTAAATTGTTGTTTCGGAACAAATTGGTATGCCGAATTCAGATGAGTCGGGGGCATTTTGGTTAGCGCTTATACTGCTCCCAACTGCACCAGAAACTTCATCCAGATTTAGGACTTCATTGATTTGATTAGGGTCATGCTTAACTCTGAGTTGGTGTCCTCTACCAGCAGCTACTTCTGGAGCTACTTCATCCTCTTCAACTTCCACTTGAAATTCTCCTTTGTGTGTTTTCTTAACTAGCCTTCTATAGTCAACATCTAAGTCAGGTAGAACTATCATATAAGCAAGCTCCTCTGCTTTGGAAATCCTCCATTGTGACAATTTCTTGGATTTTAATTGCTCTCCAGTCATGCAATAGAGAAACTCAAGGGTGATTTCACCTGAAACAACACTTTCCCTTAACTCAGGGTTGTTTCTATATTGAAGATTAAATAGAAGAGACCTTGCCTTTTCCTTATATTTCTTGTTAAAATTGTCGTATATTCTAAAAAGTTCAGCTTCAAATTTAACCGATACAATCTGTGCTAGCTCAGAACTCTACATTCTTTGTTTACGCCCTTCACTTTTACTCTCCTCTTTCTCTAATTTAACCCTTTTGAAGGGATTTGTTTCTACCTCACCATTATATGGTGCATTTAACTCATAGTTCAACTTAAGTTCATTTTGTTCTCGGTGTGAACCTTGTCCTATGCAACCTAAAGAAATTGTCGTTTCAGCCAAAACCTGATTTTTCTCAAAGTCTTTCCTTTCTCATTTTAAAGCCTTAGATGATTCCTCTTGACAGTATTTGTCAGTCATGGTGCTAAACTCAGTGTCTTCCAATTTAAAAATTTATAATCCTCACTTGCATGCCTGTTTAATATGGTTGAATCAATCTAGAAATTATTTTATGTTTTCACATCCTTTTTAGGTTGTTCATCCCCTACCATAGCCAAATCAGATGCCAAGGACTATCTTAGTTTGGCTCTAACAGAATAAAATGAATCAACATGACCCTTGGGAGAAGATAAATCTATTTGTACTATCTTCTTCTCATGTGTTGGAGATTGACGCGTCTTTACATTGGGTAACCCAAAGAGAAACTTTATTGGTACGTTATCCATTAAAGAAGATTATGGTGCATTAGGATCAAAATATACATATGCATCTTGCTTTGACATTTTCTCAGTATCGTTACATTCGTGCAATTATAATATTGACATTTTTCTAGACTACCCATGATCTTCAAGAAGTTTGTGGGACTGTAATCCACCAAAAATTCAGTTAGCAATAGATATCTTACAATTTTCTAGATGAGGTCAGAAATAAGTTATAGGTAAGAACAAGCACTTCATTTTGTGATTTTCGTACATGAAGTTCATTGGGCATACAGTACAATTTGGTTACTTTATATTCAATGTTGCTCATAAACTTTTATTTGGCTCCCTAGTATTTAATGTTTTAAGCATAGCCAAAGAAAATATGTAACCAAGAAATATACATGTATATGAAAGGTTAGGGAAATTCAGGCACTCTTATAATTTAATAGTTATATTTTTTAGTTATAATAGTTGTGATATATTTGCAACATAGTTGGCTATGCTATAACAGTAAACATAGGAGACCGGAAGAAAATTGTCGAAACGGAAGTTGGAAAAGACTAATAATTGGATTTCTTAGCTGAGAAAACTATGCTATAAGAATAAATATATTATATAAGAAAAAATTGTCAATATGAATTAAATTTTTCAACAAGTGACAAGTCACTAGGTTTCTTACCTGATTATTTGTACATAATTGCATCTTGAGAAGTTAAAGTTGTGAATTCGTCTCAGCAACCTTAACATCTATTTTTACTTCTTGTGAGTTTAAATCGTTATTCGCAGACATCAACTAACAACAATTCTTGTTTAAAGAGAAGAATACTTCCCCAGTTGTGTCTTTCGCTGGAGCTGAATTTTCCTCTGTATGTTCAAAAATTGGACATTGATAAACATGGTTATAATTCTGAAGAACACAGGTCTCTAAACAATCTTCTTTTAGCCCTTGTTGAACTCTGTCTTTCTCAACAGTAGGTTCTCTTGCTTCTTGTATTTCTTGAATGACCTTATTGATCTTCTTTCTTTCATTTTCGAGGGATTTTAGTCTGTTTTCCAAATATTCAAGAACATTGCCCGTGGATCTGTAATTTTGTTCTTTATCTTTAACGAGATCCACAATATTTGTTTCCTCCCTTCTTAGATCTTGGCATATTTTTGCACAGGAATTGGTTTCTTTGAACACATTTGTGAATCTATAGCATTCCTGTTTGGGGGAGCGATTGTCTTCATTGTTAATAGACATATTTTATTATATTTTTTTCTTACTACTTGAAGATTCAGATATTTTATCAGACCTAATTGCTTCTATAGCCATTGAATTTTGTCTTTGGCATCTCAATTCAGCTCCAGGTACTCTCTATTTTCTTGTAAATATTTGAGGAAACATAAGTCTAGGTTTTTCTATGTTGTACTCGCTTTCTCAGTTGGAATTAGACATTTTTCAATTTTAGTATAGGGCTCTACACTCTGATGCAAATTTAACTCAGATGCACTTATAGGGTCCTTTTTTATGCAGGATAGATTAAAGTGTTTTTTTCCATATTTGGGGAGAGGATAGTTTGCATCTGTATCCTATAAGAAATGTAGTACATGGTACAACTCAGAGAACAACCTTATTTCATTCCAGAGAATAGCTACACTCAAACAAGTGGGTAATATCTATAAAAGGATCAAAACTTCAAAAGCACTCCCAAAACATATTCATAAAACAATTCACCTTGGGAATTTGATTTTATTTCTGTTCATAATTTGATAATCGTGGTTTTTTCTACTTTTCTCCCACTGTGAAGAAACTTGAGTTGAATTTGTATTTTCAGTTCCACTTTGTAGCTCCTTAATGGGATCAAATTGTTTTATAAAGAAATGAAAATTTTGCTTCAACTGTTCAAGTTCTGCTTTTGATGATTCATGGTTCAACTTATCCAACTCAATAAGCTCCTTTACTCTCCTTATTACGAAACTAAAATTAGAAAAAACCTTAATGGTCTCACAAGTGAATTCAAGATTGTTTTATATTTCAGGGTCTGAAATGATGGGGCATAGGACTCATATATTAGAAACAATATGCAGTGGAGAAACTTGGTGGAAAAAGATATTTAAAAAAAAATGAAAATGATAATTTAAGCTTGGAAGGATATTATACAACCTATGTTGAAGTCTAAATATGCTTGTCTATACTTAAAATTGAATGAGAAGGCATTCCATAGTTGGCCTTGAGTTCGATTTCAATTCTATGTAGAGTCTTCAAATTTTTTTCTGAGAGATATCCTGCTTAGACTACCTGGATTGATTATGGTAAAAGAAATCAGATTGTTCCTCTATCTTAAGTTATCCAGACAGATTCAAATCTGAGAGACAAAAAAAATTAACAGCTATGCAACTACACAAGTCAAAAATTTTGTAACAATAATTGTTAAATCAAGTTCTCTCACCTGTTAAGAAGCTTTAGGAACCCACCAAACACTATAATATGAATCACAACCAGTAGAGCTTGGAGATATGGCACACTTCCTATGGCTTCTTCTTCCAAGCAAAGCAAACATTTTTGTATACATTGCAGGATAAGAGGATTGTCCTTCGTCAATGCGAATGTGTAATCTATATGCAGCCTAAGAAGTAGAATAAAGAGAAAATTAAAAAAATTATCGATTCTTTCACCTAGGTTAGCACTTTACAGTGAAAATTGGAGCAATCAGAATAACAAAAAAATGAAAAATAAATATACAAAATAGAATCCTTCTTCCTGAAATCTTTCTTACAAATGCACAAAAAAATCCCAACACCATGATGAAAAATTGAACCTAACCTTCGTATCAATGTGAACGTGTATGCAGTCTAAACAGCAAAGTACATACCAAATTAAAAAAATGATACACAATGGCGGGCACTTTGCAATAATAAATATAAAGAACACAGACCATAAGCCCAATTTATAATAAATTAATGAAATAATTTTTTAATGTACCTTATGAGATGCTTTAGCAAAGTTAAAAGAACAAATTAACGAATAGATTTTTTAATATAGCTTGCGAGATGCTTTAACAGAGTTAAAAATGTGCAGGATTTAGCCAAAATTGGGTTGACTAGCTGAGCACAGTGCAAAACAACCAGACTCTAATATGGAACTTAATCTGTCAATAAATGCGAAAAGGCCCTTTATTTGTGTAGGATGAATACTTCAGAGGGATGATTTGTATGTGTCTCGGACTCTCACTAAGCCTTCAATTACTAAATTTTGAGGTTAACACAACATATATTTTATTTTTTGATAGACCAACTGACAAATTAACCTATTCTACATAAACTTGTTATTTCATCCACAAAACACACTTTAATTTTTGTCACTGTATTCGTTTTACCCTTCAGCATCAAGGAGAAGAAATTTAAGTCATTCGCGTCTTACCCTTCAACATCCAGGAGAAGAGATTTTCATTTAAGGAATTCACATCTTCCATCCCTTAAAATAGTAAGGCAGAGATACCTGCAAAATGAATGAATGAATTTCTGATGAATTGTCATTAGGGAGAAACTCGAGAAGTAACTATATTTTCGTGCTTATTATTTTCAGATACTGTCGCATGCTGAAGATACTATTGATGTTCCACAAAGTACATTTTCCTCTATGTTAAAACTGTGAGAGTTCTTTGACTTCCCATACTTAAAGGTATTATAGAATTGAATTTTAGTGATAACATTTCAATATAAACTAAGCCAAATGATTACAATTACTAACACTCAATTTTATCCTTAGCTTGACATGATACATATGTTCATTTGTCAAGATAGTTATACTATGGGATGAAATATATGGTCATTACCATGCAACCACAACTTTATATTTGAAATATTTAGACCAAGCTACAAAATATGTCCAATTCCCCAGTTGTGTGATCAAAGAAACCAAAGCCAGTGCCCCAACTATGGGATCAAAGAAACCAAATCCTATGGTTTTGTATTTTGTATTCAAATCAATCTAGTACTTACACTCATAGGAAAAATTCAAACTTACTTATATGGCTGCAACGGTTACAAGAATGGTCTATTAACTCAAGAAAAAATGCTAGAACCATTATACTACTAATGTGTTCTGCATAAAAAGAAAAGAATAAATCAAATACTACTATGCCCCTGACAAAATTATTGATAGTGCAATCTCTATATTATAAAACCCAAACAGAAAACTAATCCATTAATAATGAGTAGATAATATTAAAAAAAATTATCTCCTATAGAGCAGTCTGAAATCCTGTAAAGAAGATTCCTAGACATTAATCATCTATTCCTACTCTAAGACATCAATAAACAATCCTGGTGATCCTTATTATTATTGCTTGTATTTTTAAAGAATTCAAGCGGTGGAACCTAAATGAATTACAACGCAATATTGTGAGATACCAATGGTAGACAATCCAATGAAAAAACTGGACAAGTCATTTTTTTGCTAAGAAAGTAATGATTTCATAAAAGTAACAAATATACTAAAAAGAGGACAATAAAACTCCTCCAGGCCAAATACACAACATGAATACATACAAGAACTTGATACTTTTCCACTTAGTTGCAAACAACAACACAATTATGATAGCTCACAATATATGTATTCTGGAAACTTTTCTAAACCATAATAATAATAAATACTTCCAATATCGGCTAAACAAGTTAACTTTATTCTACAAACCAATATAAATTAAACTACAAGACCTTATACTGCAATGTCACTCACTTAGCCTGGTTTTCAAATACAATTGGTGAAATTCCAAAGAGAGGATCGAGTCTCTTTTCCCCAGAAAACTAGAATACTGTGTAAACTCTTCAAAATACAAACAAAAAAGGTAATCAAGTAACGATATCACAATAACCTTATATCTTAGGGACTGCACTTGCTACCTCAAGAACTACAGCTGCTCATTTGATAGAAGCAGTCTTAATGAAATGATTGTAACTACCCTTTTCCTTGAAGAGCTCAGAAAAATGATGCTTGCAATACAGTATGCCTTCAAGTGTAGCATAATTAGAAGGGCTGATTGAACACCCCCCATGAGAAAACTTGCAACAAGACTTGTGGTAGGATAAGCTTTCCATAGTGACCTGGAAAGGGGGTAAACAATCATCAGTGTAATTTCTTTAATTCTACCATAATTCCTAAAATACAAATATGAGATAACCCACTAGTTTGGATTATTATATTGAATATAAATAAGGTCAAAATATTCTCTCCCAACCTTCGATTGAAATCAAAATCCAATGAAATACAAGTACCTTTAGAAAACACAAGTGTGGATTTAAGAAACATCTCAAATTTTAAATGATTTTCTATTTTGAGTTTGTAACATTCAGGGTTCATATACGACTATCCACATCTTAGTTTCCCACATTCTCCCCATTGGCTCAGTAGGTCCCAACTGACTAGTGTATAATGTGTTTGGTCCCGATAACAACGGGAGAGGGCTTACTAAAAATCACTTCTTCTAAGAGTAGGAAAATGGTGAAATCCCACTGCGTTTCCCTGAAGAGGGGGGAACCCCTACTGGTATGAGTTCCATCTCATTCCAATTAAAACTACTAGATTTGTCTAGACCACTTCTCTTACAAATATGTTTTCTTGTCAATTTATTTTACCAAGGTACAAATAAACAAAAAACATGAAACAATCCTCTATATCCATATAGATATATTAATGTATTGGAAACCAAAGGGTAACAAATATTTTTGACTTATCTTTTCCTTGTGTTGAATGAAATTTTCTTCTCTAAATAAGGTACCCTACAAAAAAATATACAAGAAAAGTGAAAACCAAACTACTAATTCAAATAGTCTTACCTTCTCAAGAGGGTATGTTGTTTTTCCACAGGTAGCACATGTCTTGAGTTACAGAGAACATCATGAACACTTTACTAGGAGATCTAATTACAGATGCAAAATTGTATAAATTGTGTCAGTGTTAGTGCAGATGATAGCAAAGAATGGGTCTTCTTTTGTATTTAACTCGTAGCAATTTCCTAACCAATGTAGGTTATGTATCGACAGAAGAATCTATTTTAATTGCATTATATTTCTTTCTGAAACATATATGGTGTACATATCTATTCAGATGAGCTCGATGTGATTAGAAACAGAGTAGTGGGTATATGAAAAGAAAATACAAAAATTAGCTTGGCCAGAGTAAACACATTACAGAATGGAGGGACTGGTTTTGGACCACGGGGGAAGACATCTAATATTCACAGTTTTTATTTGTAGATATTCAAAGAAAACCTGGATTTTCAAAAATAATGACAAGAATGGGATTTATGTCCTATCCAAATATTATCCAGCTAATTCTTAGTGATAGTTGAGGATAGGGTGCAAAGCCTAACATAAATTCAGTACACTCCCTTGAAGGAGGTAGGCAGTAACTCCTATAACAATCAACCATGAACCATTACAACTTTCTTACAACCACCCTCCCCTCCCTGTAGTATCCAAGGGAAGATATATATTAGATTAATAGGGATAGCATATAATATTATTCCAAGTAAGCTAATTTACTACCCAGCTGGGAGCAAAGCAATCAACCAATGTACCCCACTTCTGGAAGGCATGGCTATAGTGTCAACATTTTCCTTTGTATTTTTGTTCAAAGGCTCTCTAACACAGATTTTTCCTCGATTGATAGATGTATACTTGTATACCTTGATGGATAGAGATATCTTATATGAATAATTGTCATTTTTCATTTATGGAAATAGACGATACACCATTTGCACCAGGTCCCTCACGAATCCTACTTCTGATTATTTCCTTGTAAAACTAGAATTGCGCATATCTGAAACATTTTTTTGAACAACGGAAATAAACTTTACAACAATTGTCTTGAACTAAGAGTAACTTAAAGAACTTCTGGACTGAATGACATGTCATAAAAAATCAATCTTTTAAACATTCAATGAAATAGAAGAGAACCCATACCTAGAAACATTTACTATGTCCAAGAAAATTAGTGATATCTGAGGTAGAAAGAATGTCCCAAGAGAAATTTCCACACTTGTATTTTTCTGTCAAACCATCAAACAAAAATGCTAATTTCAGTTCCAGTGTAGCTGATGCCATACACAAAATAACATCATGAGCAATATAACTTATAAGTTTTTCCTTTTTTTTTCTTTTTTCCGTATTCAAGGACAACAACATTTATCTTGATGTTGGTTTAGACCTTTTCTTGGGCTCTTAATTTCTCTTCGTCAATATTCCCAAATATTTTAGATTTTAAGTAATGAAAAACAATACAATTCTTTTGCTGAGAGCAAAACAACAAGAGAGAAAGAAAAAAACAATGCAGGTGATGTATGCAAATGAGCAATGATTGGACTCAATATGTTGTCTAATTTTCATTACAATATCTCTGTACTGGACCCAAATATTGTACCTTAACTTCTATTACACATCCACATCTTCATTTACCACCCAAGGGAATAACTTATAAACATAATTCAAACACAAACATGAAGTGACCAAAATTATCTAATAGTAGCTACCTAGGGAGGTGTTTTAACAAGGACTTTGATATAGCAAAAAAATTCATCTTCAATACATAGGTGAATTAATTAGTTATACCACTGACATATTACAAAATAATCTATTTTGATAGCAAGTAATTATTGTCAAAAATATTGTACAAAATCAAAGAAGAAAATCAATAAACATTAAAGCCGCAAGTTATAAAACATTAATGTTCAACAAGATAAAACCATATACCTACATTATGTTGAGCACTATTCTAATAACATCCTAATCGTTCAGATAATCAACACTTTTCCTATATTGGCCTATGATTTCATCCCATTTCTGCACAACAAGAAGTTGATAAAGTAAAACAAAGTAATTTATATGCCACAGTTTCTTCAAAATATTAAATTATTTGAATAATGAGGAGAGAAGAAAGAATGATAAAAGAACCTAATTTGGAAGCTCCATTAGCCTTTGAAGATATTCATCTCATTTTTGAGGATCTGATTCAGCTTGAATCATATTCCCTACTTGAAAAATGACATGTTCGGCATTGAGCATATTATAACTGTATACACTCAAACTTCTACAACTCGCTAAGGAAAAAAATAATTCAACAACAAAATCAGCATTCAACACACAAAATACTCAATCTCCATACAGATTCATAAAATGTCTGTATCTGATGGGGTTGAAGATCAACAACTGTTGATGCAAGTCCTATTAAAAGTTCATAAACAAATGGCTATGCCTCTCCAACCTGCATATTTAGTTACTCAATTAATAACAACAATTCAAATTTTGTATTCAATAACAAGAATACCATGGAATGCATAATGTTTGAACTACAAAATAAGTGAAAGCCAAAGTCACAAAATGGAAGATGACTGGTTCACTCTGAAACATAAATGAACAAAATATATTACTTGGATTTATCTATACCAATTTCCATAGTATTGTTCACTAATAAGTAGGGAAAACATTATAAAAAATTTAACCATCATTATAACCTTATACAATATATAGAAAAATTTAGAGACACTGCATGAATAACGAAATACAATATAGGGCTCTTTTCCAAGTATGTTGCTGGCTTGGCATTCCACTCATATTTAATGCAAAACATCTTGCTTACCAATGCAGGCCATCCTTGTTGCAACTCCATCGTTCTTTTCCTTAAATATTCATAGGTTTCTCTTCTGCACATTATGTTTCTCTTCCACCCATGAAATCACTATCGTAATTGCCCCTTCATGCTATTTTCTACCTCTACTACAAACCATTATCCTTTTCCTACATAATTCATAGACTACATACAAGCATACAAGCACAACGAATTGATTTTACTTCATCCTTCGAACATTCCCCAAGAAACAATACCAAATCCACTCTTTTGAGGTGCTATCCTAATGTCCTTGAACAGATCCCCCATCTTATCGAGTCTACAAATCTTGTTTTGAGGGATGTTTATCTGCTTATTGACCATTTACTTCATTAAATATCTCTATCTTCACAAGTAGGTTGTCCTACACATTTTGGTAGTCTTCATGTTGCAGGACATACTCTGCACTCATTACATCCATACCATGTAGGTAATCTATAATGACATTATGACCCCATATCTTGTTAGGCCATGTATTACCTGTTCAAGCAGTCTCAATCATGGCAAACACTATCTGAAGGAGGTTTTATTTGTAATGATCTATAACTCATATTTAATGCATGGAATCCAAACACATCACCCATTTCTATGGAGGACATCCTTAGAGTATCCCCCTTCGAATATCTTTACAAATTGTGATTGTTATGAATAGAATTCTCTTTTTTCCCCCACAATTGCAATGATGTATTTCAAATACATCTCCAGGTTGTTATAAACTATTTTATAGCAAAGATGTCCATGTTAGATACTTCAACTTTCATAGGAACTCCTAATAAACACTATGTCTAACAGATTCCATTGTTTTCCATCTACAAATGGTAAATCACACTATATAAATAATAACCCACCATTGAAGCATTCCTCTTTTACCTATCCTTCATAGTTGTATTCTTATAATAATGCAATCCTTCAATCATCACTTGGCCACAACTGTCTTAACAAAGGTGAATAATCCTGCACCCCTGAGCATGTTCAGCTAATCCATTCCTAGGACAAGATTTTCTAATTACTTCCATATCCCATTTACAGTTTATAATTATTTTAGAATTACTGATAATCATTTTTTCTTCATTCACATGGTTTCCCCTATCCATCACACTCAGTTTGTATCCTTTTTTGATATATGGACAATAAGTGTAGCCACTTTTACTGATGTCTCCATGTGCTATACCTAATACACCAAGAGAAATGGCTTACACGTCTTTGGATCCACCATGGAGGAATGAGGAGTTTTTCATCTGTGAAAAGGTTCAATTCCGATGAGTGAATCCATTCAGAGCCCCTAAGGTTTCCATGGGGGAACCAAGGTGTTAAGGTTGAATTCTACAACTAACCCTTTTATCATCCTACATACCCTGACAGTAACCATTATGACTGTGGCCACAATTTTAAAATGGTAGGCTAGTGCAAGAGAAGGTCATAATTGATCCTACAGGAAGTTAACAAATATCCTTCACTTGGGGTTTGGTCATGGAAACCAACAATCCATCCAAAAAGCATATTTCCAACAAATATTCTTACTGAGATAATTTAATTTTTGAACATTTTATCTCATCTCTGTCTTTATGTTGTATATTTTATCTACTATTTCGATGTTTTCCAAATCCAAATTAGTTTGAGGGAAACTCTCCATACATTGTTGTAACATTCACCTATTATGCCTATGCTAGTCTCCTCCATCAAAAACTAATTCACTTTTCATCACTCCCTTCCAGCAGGACATGACCAAAATCTGACATCGTAGCCATGTCCCATACTCCGAGAACCTTAAACTTGTCGAATGTATAATTAGTCAATCTAACCATCATAGAATCATTTGTATAGGTTCTATTCAACTTCTCCTCTGATATAATAAACCCATTAGTCAAATTCTCAAAATCATCCCCATAGGCCCCCCACCAATAAACCTCGACCCCTTCAATCATATCAAAATTGGTCACCATGAAGGGGAAACCATCCAATATAGTGATCACCCCTCGGAGTTGATGTTGTACCGTCTCAAAATCTATTGAAAACCCTACCATGGAGATATTGAGGGTGGAATTTATTTTCAAAGAATCTGGATCTGAAAAACTTCCCAGCATGCCCAAACGCATGAAAACTATGATTTGGAACAAAAACATCAATCTCCTCATGTTGGCCTCCATCGACAAATCTCACCAGCCCAATCCAGAGAGATACAAACACACTAAAAAAATTGAAGTAAAGAATATTCTAGGCCGCCTGGAAATTGAAAATATTCACATGAAATTATCCGGGGTAGAAGCAGGTCTGTGAATAATCTCATGGAATAAATCAACAATGTATGATAAAATTACAGTAAAATTTGTCCTAATATTCTGACTTCCTGTCTTTTAGAGGGAACCTAGGTGTGTCAGGCTATGATTTTTATTGTTTTGATTTCCATGTAGCACTTACCTGAGCCACTTTTTAGCAGTTTGTTTTTCTATTTCACATTTGCTGACACAAATGCTAGAATTTTTTTGTAAGACCCCAGATCATGAACTTATTGCAGAGTTGCATGTCATAACCATATGATGCAGAGCTTCCTGACACAATTGTTGTGGACCTAAGCAGCCATATACCTGTGGGAATTTAGGTGACTACAGTAGCACATAGTGGTAAAGAGTTTTCATTGTCAACTTTCACATTATGGATGAAGTCAGCTCATTATAGTTGGCAAGATGCTGGATGCCCCAACTTATTTTTTATGATCGAGTGCAATAATTGATCTTTTGATGCATTCCTTGCTCTATGGTCATTAAGAGATTCGCCTTCTCAGAAGTGGTGCACACTTATAAATTTTATAGCTAGGCTGATCTTAAGTCATTAAAGGTGTTAACTTTTCAAAGTAGACATGTACAAGAAGAGGAGAGATAATTTTCCCAACCAATTTGAAGTTATTCCACTACAAATATGGTGTCCCCTTTCATAAACCTTACGATTATATTTTCTTCTTTCCAGTGAACAAATTTGGGACTTGACGTGGATAGTGAGACAATCCTAAGTGTATAACTATCAATTTCTCATTTAAATCTTGTGCCCACTAGTTTAGTATCTGCATAAGGTAATAGCTCCATTCCTATTACAATAGAAGTTTCCATTGACTTGCATTTTGTTATTGAATATTTTATGTATGTCTTCAAATAGTTGGTCTAGGACATAAAGATGCTACAGGCTATTTCATTTTCCATTATTCCACTCATAAACAATGATGAAATATGCCCAAATTTGTCTTTCAAGTGATCTATGTAGCTCAGTTTTTTTTTTAGTTTTTCAATTATCTAGGTTGTTACCTATAATAATGAGATCATCTACAAACGGGATCACAATGACAATATCTATTGTGAGTTTTACCTGTGTTGTTCTGAAGGTGTTCCTCCTTCAGCACTACAATAGTACATTGTAGTTTCCACTCAGAAGAGAAGTGGACCCAGTAGTAGCCTTGGTCTATGTGCAAGTGGGTTGAATGCATAGTTAAGAGCAACATCAACATGAGGAAACTGTGATGGTAGAGTTTTCTTGTTGTTTTGAAGGTGTTTCTCCTTCATAAGTACTGCATCTCAGTAGATATGTTCAGCCTGCACCTTTAGCAAATGCATACAGCCTTGAGATCCATGCCGCAGCCTGCAGTTTGCATGTGAGGGTGTAGCCACAATGTAAGAGGTGCATCAGTTCTAGGCATCGTATGGTTTTTGTATGCATGGATGCTTGTCTGACTGTTTTCCATACTTAGAGCCATATTTAACATGTTTTTTAGTTTAGCTTGGATGTTGGCTTTTCTTATAGTTAATTTAGAATTGTTTTTCTTAGTTTTTCTTTAGATACAGATTTATCTTTAGGAAAACTGCATAGTAGAGAAGGGTTCTAGTAGTTGAGTAGGGCACACTTTTCTAGGTAGGAGGCACTCTATTTTAGGCAGCCTCTCTCATGCAACTTAGGAACTTTAACCTAGGTTGAGTTAGAGTTAGGAATACCTATTTTAAGTTAGGGGATGTGCATGGGATGTCTTTATTTTGTAAACTCTATCTTATCTTCTTATATAAAATAAATGTAGGTTGGAGGTGGTGATTCATTCAATGTTTTGATTTTGTTAGGATTTGAGCTATTGCTATGTATTTTTTTTCTTCTTTAGTTACTGAATATCGATGCAGTATTGGTAGTTCAAACCTGTGTATATTTTATTGTTCCTAATTTTGTAGAGTGGTGTGTTATTACTATGTTAGATAATCTGCATTTTTCATTGAAGTTTAGTCTTTCCATTTCCTAGTTGTTAGGTTAATTTTTCTCAGTGCAAAATCTACATACTATGATTTGAAAATTATAACATGGTATCAGAGTGGCAGACCTTAAATCATCCAAGAATCCGTGTATGGAGAATGTTGATTCCTTTGAGAGTGAATTGTTAGAGGATTTTGGTGGCCATGATGCCTAGCTTCAAAGATCTTGGCACCCTCAACTCATTTTTTACTCTCAAATACACAACTAAATTCCATGTATATAGTACGTAAGAAGTAGCACTGGAGGAAAAGTGTTAAAAATGAAATCACAACTTAACACGTTAAAAGAAAAATTGTGAAGTTTGAATCCAACCTTTTTAAATTGCAGTAAAAGTATTTAGAGTTAAATTATGATCATGGTGTCCCTTTTTGTATGAAGAAGAACATGCGAACTATGATCAAGCCCATGAGAAAATACCTATTCCATTATGAAAAAAAAATTGTTCATTCACAACCTAAAATATAAATTCAAACACTTAGAAATACTACACCAACTACTTTTTTGGTCAAATATGTAGAAAATATACCATGTTCTTGAGAGTAGTGTAGGTCTCCTTTTTCAAATATAAAGGTTTTCCTCTATTCTATCATAATCATGTATAGAAAATTAAAGTCATAATCAATATTCATAGATTTCACCAATTTTCACTATTGAGTTGCATCATACTAAAGCTCAAATTAGCTTTATTCACTATGTATCATAATTGAGTCAAGTGTATAGAGAATTATGCATCAGGAATTCATGGATACATCCTTTGTATGGAGCCTCATATGTCAAGATCCTATGTGAGAGTTGCTAATGGAAATGCGAAAATATAATCAACAATAGAAACAGATGGGCCCATATAGGCATAGAACATAATATTTAAACCAATAACATGACCAAGTGTCAAACTTGTCAACATTAGACAATTGGTTATCAACAAGAAAGAATAACTAATGCACTGAATGAATGGTAGCTTCCTAATGTGAAGAGATGGACCAAATAGCGGGAAATAAAGAAGATATGTTTAAAATTTTAAAGAAAAGATGGCTAGCCAAATCTGAAAGTGAAGAGATGAATGAAAAAGAAGAGAAAAGAGGATGATGAAATATAACCAACCCCAAAAGATGGATTTCTTCATACATCACACTCTTTGAAACATAGTTCTTCTCCTTGCGATCTCATCGGTGGACTCAAAGTTTAAAGGAAATATGACAAGCAACATCCAGGAGTAAAGAGATGGATGGAAAAGAAGCAAATAAAGGATACAATATGAAGAAAATGGAAGATTAAATAAAACCCCAAAAGGTATTTCTTCTCCTTATGAGCTCATCAATGGAATTAAAGTTTAAAGAAAAGATGACAGGAAGCATCAGAGAGTAAAGATATGGACGAAAAATAAAGCAAATTAAGGATATAATATGAAGAAAACCAAATATTATATAAAACCCCAAGAGTTATACTTCACACAACAAACTGTGTCCATAATGAATGTATGTAAATTTCCAAAACCCTTAGATCACAAACACATGCATTCCATGTGTGGCATTGGGATGATGTAGAACTATTGATTGCAGAATTCTCTATAGTAGCATTGAGACGTGCATATCTATGAGGACTTGAGAAAATAGAAAAAGTCAAATGAAAACCATAGAAGAAGAAGTATAAATATTTATGCCCTGCATGGAAATGGGGTGATACATAAATGTGAATTGCAGGGTGTTCTAATGGGAATAATAACATGGTTTCAAATCTCAGTCAATTGGTTCTCGGTATTGATCTAGGAGACAAACTGATGCTTAATCCCGGATTCAATATGTATTTGCTACTGGAATTTATTCTTAAACTTGGCTAGTTGGCGATATAGTTCCATATTTGGCTAGGGAAAGGGATAAAATCTATTGGTCATTCATTAACTGGACAAGGGACATGACCAAACAAAATTCAAAAACAATTAAATACACAAATTCAAGGATATTTGAAATAACCCTATTTGGGAAACAATTTAGGGAAATTTGCATGGTAAGAATCAAACACTGATATAACCCTCTGAAATAGAAAAACACATAAACAAAGAACAAGGTGTGAATAAGGTGATGCACATATCTATGGATATCGAAGTGGCAATGATCGATATGATATATTGGGGTTTCAATATTTTTTATTCCAGGTAATAACACTCTAAAGCACTTCATTCCCCAACTAATCAAACTACTGAAGATTTTCCATAGCCGATATTGGGGTATCAATATTTTTTGTTGCGGGTAATAACACGAGAATGTAAGTCATTCCCCGACTAATTTAACCATAGAAGGTTTTCCATAATTCGACTATGGATTGATTCCTACTATGTATTGTGTTGTAATTTGTAAAATTAATTGTTTTATTTATTATATTTTTATATCTTATTTAGTTCTTATATGTTTTTGTTTTTAGATTGTATATATGATTTATAGTGTATCATATATTACAATGTATAATATTGTAGCTTAAAAAATATTAAATGATTATATAAATATAATTTATTATAAATATAATCAGGATTAATATAATATGTAGTCATTTGTAATTGGATTTGGCTTTATTGTTTAAGTATCATGATGTCCCAAAGATCATTGAATGAAATAATTATTTTCAACTTATGCTATTAGGTTGGATAACCTTTTGGTTAAATACTTCTTCTATGTAGTTATGTTATTCATCAAATTTTGCAAAATAATTTTCCCTCTCTTATAGTATCATTGGAGAATAAGTTTATCATGTTGACATTTCACACATGGAAACTAATAATGAAGTGCTCCAAAAAATATAATTTTAAAAGTGTTTACCATAGGTGCATTGAGTGTCTAGTGGTCTCCTTTTGGATTTAAATCAAGTTGATTTTACTCCATTCAACCTGAGGAATTTTAAACTATTAGTCTACCTAACAAGCAAACAATGAAGCTATAGCTATTTAATTAGTGGGTTTTTTTATATGCCAAGGTTATGTCCAAATTAACATATAGATGGGTTGCATTAATTCAATTTTGTTAATTTAGCAACATGTAAATATATATTATATATGTTATAATTTACTAAATTCTAACACTGCAGATGGATTCAGAGACCCCATTTTATGCAGATGGATTTAAAGACCCCCTTAAAAAGGGGTCTCTGAATCCATCTACAGTGTTAGAATTTAGTAAAATGTACAAATTCATTGTCAAATTTGTAATTTTTTTCATTTCCGGAGTGACAACTAAAAATGACCAATTGTTATGTGGTCATTTTTAGTCTAGATATCCCGTGACCAAATTTGGTCATTTATCTTGGTCATTTTTAGTTGTTTTTTATCTCGTGACCAAAAGTGGTCATTTATCTTGGTCTTTTTTAGTCAGCTCACTTAAATTTATCAATTTTGGTCATTTATCCCTTGAAAAAACCCGTGGTGACAAAAACCTTTGGTTTCTTGGTCACTAATCTCTCATTTTCCACCAGTTTCCATAATCAAATTGATGAAACTTTTAGTGGGACATCTATTCATAATATATGTTGCACATGCTACAAATTCATCTCAATATTCATTTGACAATTTTTTTTCATTTAACATACTTATTGACATCACCATGGTTGTTCTATTTTTTCTTTCAACCACATTGTTTTGTTAAGGCTGTTATAGCGGATTTCACCACACTAGGTGAGTCACACATTGTATGGCCTTCCCCTATCCTGCTGCAAACTCATTATTCCCTATGGACCATTTATGGTATTTTGATGTATCATTGACCATCCCTAAAAACATTATAAAAATGATATACGCGGCCTTTTCCCCGATAACCGTGTACATACGCGGATATTCCCTCTATAGTCGCATAAATCAGGATGTGTGCATAATCCAAAATTGTTGGACTGTTCCTTGTCTTGAATCCGACTCATATGACTCTTGGCCTTCCATATGCCTTGAGATCGCATGGATTCGACCTTTCAGTATCACTTTGAAAAGCTATATAAGGAACCATTGAGACATTGAAAAAAAGAAGAGAGAATTGAGAGTACCGAAACTATAGTCCATTGTTTCCAGAACTATACTTAAGTCTGCATCCCTTTGTCCCTTTGGAGCACTGTTGTGTTCTTCCCAAGCTTGCCTTTGTTAGTGAGCTTGCTATCGGAGTGATGGAGGAT
>LPNX010786815.1:9097-34417 GCA_001517045.1 Pseudotsuga menziesii
TTACTAAGGAATCCTCAAAGGTACTTCCATACATAGAAAAATCATCCATGTAAATTTCAACACATTCATGAATTAGATCTGCAAAGATGGCCAAGACTGCCCTTTGAAAGGTAGCTGGGGCAATACATAAGACAAAAGGTAAAACCTTGTAGGCATATGTGCCCCAGGGACATGTAAAGGTGGTTTTGTCTTGGTCTTCTTTTGCAATACTAATTTGATTATACCCACTGAAACCATCTAGAAATGAAAAATATTCTTTTCCAGCTAAGGTATCCAACACTTGATCAATAAAAGGCAATGGAAAATAGTCTTTTAAGGTTGCCTTATTTAACTCCCTATAATCTACACATATGCGCCACTTACCATTCTTCTTAGGAACAAAAACCAAGGGAGAAACCCATTGGCTATCGGAGATGGGGTAAATAAATCCCACTTTTAACAACTTCTGCAACTCTTCTTTGACTATATCTTTTAGTATAGGGTTCATTATTCGTTGTGGTTGTCTAAGAGGTATGATTTTATCATCTGTGTAAATGTGGTGAGTGCATGTCTCATGATGAATACCTAGCATATCAGTGTACTCCCAAGAAAATGCATGGGAATGTTTATTCAGCAAGGTAATCAACTGTTCTTCGTGTGATGTAGTAAGATGTGCACTTATATTCAATTGTTTTCCTGGACGGATTTCAACTGTTTTACTTTGAATATTTGTGATTGAATGAACATTAAAAATATCGTGCAGTGCCAATGCTAGAGAATGTACTGTACAATTTTCCTAAAAATTATAGGCTAAAACTTGATTTGCTACAGCATACTGCATGTCTCTTAATTCTTCAGAAATATTAGGTTCAACAATGAAATAATCTAACAAATCTTCGTTGTTTTCTTCCTGAAAATCAAAGAACTGGTTGATACTCAGGACAGGCTGAATCTCTTCTTCTTCCTGTTCTTTGGTCTCATTAATCCATGACAGCTGATCTAATGTAGAAGGTCTTTGGGCAGAAGGATAAAGTGTAATTTGTTTTCTCTCTGTCCCATGTGAAATGAGCATACTTCCTGACCTACATCCTATGAAAGCATCTGCTGTTGCCAACCAGGGTCTGCCAAGGATCAATGGGTGACCTCCTAGGTTAGAATTTGGCTGTAGCACTATAAAATCAACAGGATACTCCCAGGAGTCTAAAGAAACAACGATATCTTCTAAGACCCCTTCAGGTGTAATTTTAGACCTATCAGCTAATTCCAAAACTGTTGTGGTTGGTCTGAGATTTGTCAAATGAAGGTATTCCATTGTCTCTAGTGTCATTACATTAATGGCAGCACCTAGATCGATCAATGTTTTTGGAATTGAAAAATTATTTATAGTAATTGTAACCATTGGGATTCCAGGATCTACATACTTTTCAATGAACACAGTGTTACACAATAATCCTGCTAGATTGTCTACCACATGAATTTTTGATGGATCCTTCCTTCTTTTATTAAGACATAATTCCTTAACTCCTTTAGTATAAATTGGAATATCTTTTATAGCCTGCAGTAGAGGAATTTTGACATATACATTAGTTAACTCATTCAAAACATCAAAATCAGGTAGGGAGATTGAAGGTTTTCCTTAACCAACCTTTCTGGAAAAGGAGGTGTATAAGATACTAATGTTTTCCCTTTTTGACTGTGTTTTTCTGACTGTGATTTTTCTGTATTTAATTTTTTTGGATTTTTCTCATTATCTGTTTGTTCTTCTAAGATAACAGGAGATTATTTTTGTAAAGTTTTCCCAGATCTTAAATTGATATTTTGCAGTGGGAGGATTGAGTAGGGAAGTGCCATTCCATCATCAACATTATACATGGATCTGTCTGTTTTATTATTTGGATTTGGAATTGGCTGAGCTGGCAATTGTGTAGGCTGAGGTGGAGGCTGATTGGATGGAAATTGAAGCTGTTGAGGTGGTGGACCCAATTGAGGAGCCATATTGGGTTGTTGGAAAGATGGAACTTAGAAATATGGGGCTTGGAATTGATTCTGCTGGTATTGGGGATAGGCAGAAGGTTGTTGATAGGGCTGCAAATAGGCCTGCTGATATGTCTGGTTACCATGGGCATATCCTCTCCAATTTGGAGTAGATTGGGTTAATGGAGGAGACCAAGTTTTCCAGGGCATGGGTGCACTCCATGAATTCTGAATAGGAGTTTGATAATTTGTATGAAATTGCTGCATAGGATCTTGAGACATACCTGAAAATCGTGGCTTCCAAGGTCTTCGTTGTCCCATAAAGTAGAGAGACTCTATACTTTGATTCTCCTCCATTTGAGCTGCCTGCAATTCTTTCAATCTGGGGCAGTCATCAGTTTTGTGATTAGAAGTACATAAGCCACAAATTTCAACAGTATTTAAAGGACATTCTTTTAGTGGGTGTTTCTTTCTACATTTAGGACAAAAAATAGTCAAAGCTTGATCTTGTCGGTCCTGTTGTTCTTGCCTTTTCTTTGTTTTTTCTACTTCGACTTGTGTGCCCAAGGTACTCAATCAATCAGTCTTGAAATATTCTAGCAGATTTCCAAGCTCGGCTATAGAGATACCACTATTTGCAGATTTAGTTGCTTCGGTAGTGATATCCCTTTTTCCAGTTCTATCCTTTCCTCTTGAATATTTCTGACATAAATCTTGTATCTCATCAAAGGGAAGGTAAGAAATGTCACCTTTTCCCATAACATTCAGAATATCCAAATACTCTTCTCTCATTCCTTTTATAAATATTGTTCTAATCATCTTAGGTGTCAAAGAATTGTATTTAGATTTCTGTAGGTTGTATGAGAATCTTTCCAAATACTCCTCCAAGCTCTTATCTTCCTGTTGAGTCATTCCAAAAATGTCATCTTTTAGATCCTTTGATCTGCAATATGCCTGATATTTTCGAAGAAAGATCTTCCTCATCTCATCCTAGCTAGTAATAGAATTCTCTCCTAAGCCCATGAACCATTTCAAGGAAACTGCTTTAAGGGTAGCAGGAAAAAGACGAAGCTTATGGGTTTCATCAGTGTATCCATAAGTTCGACACAAAATATCAAACTTGAATAGGAAAGAGTCAGGATCTTCAGAGGTCATGCCATAGAAGTTTGGTAAGACAGATGGTGGGATATTCTTCATTTTTACCTCTTCTCCTAGGGTAATGCTAGTGTCCAAGATGGGAAATTTAAAGGTGGCTTCCTGATCTTATTCTGTCTTTTCATCCCTCTCATGTCTCCTTTCTTCTTCCCTTTCATGTCTCCTCTCTTCTTCCCTTTCATGTCTCCTCTCTTCTTCTCTTCTCTCTTGTCTTCATTTGTTTTCTATTTCTAACATTCTCTCATACTCCCTTCTCTGTTCTGCAGTTGGTCCTTTTGATGTTTCTTCCTCAGCCATTTTAAAAGTACCCACTGTTGTGATGAATCCTTTTGGAAAAGAAGGTCCCGTTACTACTGTTTTTGGGGGGGTTTTGATAAATCTTCCTTTCTCGTCTCTTTGTCTTGACATAAAAGTAAAATCTACTCTATGTTTTGTTGAAATTTTTTGTTTATCAGAGAACTAAAGTTCCTAATCCTTCTTCTAAAATTCCTCCCCAGCAACGACGCCAAATGTTGGGCTCCAATCTACTAATGCAGATGAAACCTTAAGTTTATGTCAATCCGGGTTGATAGACTTAGAGGCATATCCAAGTATAAGGACTCAAAGCTAGACTTGACTTGGAAATCTAGTTTATCTATGAAATAAACCTACTAACAAATTAAGTTACTGTGATTTGAAAACACAAAAATTCCCTTACAGGAACAGCTTCATTTGATATTTCATTTACACAACAATTTATATGTGAAATAAATTTATATGCGAAAGTTTCTGGGATAATAAAAAAACAATTACAAATTAACCCTAACCCTAAGATATGGACGACAAGACTCTGCCTAGTATCCCAATACTGAATAAACAATCAAGCATCAATTTCCCTTACAGGAAAACATTCATAATGTATAATTGTTCTTAATACTTCATCATCAAATAAGCAAGCAATGTACAACATAGTGAGATAGTAGTCATTCCTACAACATATAACTGATGAGATAACAGAGCTTATAAAAATAACTCAAAACAATTTAACTTGTTCTGCAATAATGAAATCGAATCCTACAGGAACTGAGACATACCACCGGCAACAATCCAAATCGTGGCAACAATTCAAATCGTTCACTGGCAATTGAAATGTGTGCAGACTCGAAAATGGGGGCCCTCCAATGCCTCATTCACACACGCAGAAAGACAATCACAGAGCTTGAACTTCAATTACATTCACCATAAAATCGATCATACACAGTAAAACAACGCAGTCCAGAACAGTATGCGTTTTCTCCCAAATCGTGATGATCTTCTCCTCTGTTTTATGAAGTACTTATACAAAACTTTAAAAAAAACTAGAAATGCTATTAATCTGGAAACTAATTAATGATATCCAGTCCTCGAGATCCTCTATCAGATCTGTGAAGATCAACAAAATTAGCACTGCCCTGCTTTTGTGCTGAGTGGTAGCACAGGTGGTCGTTTTTTACCGACTTTGACTTGACGCCTATGAGAGCCACATCATCTATTCGTTGGAAGTTTATCCATCCTTGGACACTGAGGATATTTTCTCCATCTTTCAGTTCACGCCTATCTGTCCTGCAAGTATTCAACCTTGGAGACATTACGGGAAGTTAGCACATCCTGTAATCCTGAATAAAAACCTTAGTTTAAATGTTTTAAAAATCTAAAAATTCAATTTGTTAAAAAGCTATGACATTTATACCTTTTAATCAAAGTTTGTGGGTGATTTTAAATCTTTATAAATCAGTATAAAGGTTTCATGGAGGAAAATGAAAGATATCTAGATGACAAAAAGAGGTCAAAATAGTGCCCAACAATATGGATGATGACTTGAGAGTCTCCTTCGACCATCACTAGCAACCATCTAGATCTAGAAACCACACTAAGGCCCTGCAAAAAGCCTTCTAAATCTGTTGTGTTGTTTGTCTCAAAATTGTTGGATCCATGGTACAATTTCAGGATTACCCCTGTGGAATCCCTGCAAGCTTCCCCAAACCCTTCCATGCCAGGATTCCCTTAGGATGCTCCATCGAAGTTAATCTTATAAGTTCCTACCTGAAGTGGGGACAATGAATTTGGGCTAAATAGATTGCAAACTGAAAATTTCTTTTGTATCCCTCCTAAGTCATCTTTATTGATCCCCCAACCTTCAGTTGTTCAGGATTCTAGAGCAGTTAGCTCCTTTCCCCTATCCTCCCACTAGCTATTTCACATGGTCTCCTGAATGTTGTGCGTTAGCCTCTTCCAAAATTCCTCTACTATGAAATTCCTATCTCTCAAGATTTAGATGTTCCTCTCCTTCCATAATGTCCATGACAACCTCCCTAGGAACATTGCCCATATCAAGTCGAGGATTAGGTTCTAAAATGCTTTCATGTTCCATTCTTTAAGAGTTTGATGTGGTTGACCTATGACTCTATTAGTTCTATGAAAAATGGTCGCCTCCTAATCCCAAAGAGCCTAGGAGAAGGGAGATTCATCCAGAAGGTGATTCAATTTCTCCTCTTCACGTAGACATAAGGGGCACTACAATGGGGCCTCAAAACCCCTCTTTTTGAGATTTTCCCCGTCATAATTATTCTCTTTATTACCAACCAATTGAAGGTGGCATGTTTTGTCCAAGGATTCACGATCCATTTATTCCTCCATATTTCCTCCCATTCTTCCCCACCTCTGGTATTGATGTTATAGGCCTCCTTTATGCTGAAGACTCCTCTTGATGAGTACCCCCATCTTAACTTATCCTGAAAATATTGTATTTGCATGCATCTTTCATTGAGCATATCCTGAAGTTCTTGTGTCTTTTACAGTTGTTAGTCGTTCCAAACATTCCTGGCCCTGCCATTTTCTATAGTCCTCATTAGTGTTTAACTCATATCGATGTTGTCAAGCTTTAATCGTCCCTTCTCTTAATCCTCTTTCCCTTATCCTTTGCCATCTGAGATTGTCCATAATATTTGGGAAATGATTCCATGAGTCATCCTAGAAGTTTTCTTTTTGGACATTTCTGATTTCCCAAAACCTATGGTCCTACACAAGACCTTTACTTCATTAGAAATTCATCCATATATGTAAAAACCCAATTTCTCATCATTGATTTGAACCAGGTCACTTACCGACTTGTCTTTAGCATACTTCACATGCCACTACTTAGCCTAAGGTTCATTTTTTGTTGTTGTACCACCTCCACAATATTTTTGGCTCCGATGACTTCACTTATGATATTTGGATCCCTAATGCTAATACCTCCCTTATCTTTTGGTTTACATGTACCTTATCCCAACCTACCAAATCTATCTTAGATTTCTCTCTATTGCCTTCCCACAGGAAAACATGTTGGATATTACGAATTTCCTTAAGGATAGCCTTAGGCACAGCTAGAAATGAGAATAAATAAATGGGGATATATGATGGACTTAACCGGGATGAGTCTATTCACGAAGTTTAGTGGTATTAATTACCACCCTGTAATATTCTTCCTCATTCAATCAAGAAGATCCTTCCGTGAACCCTTCATAATGCCCCCTTCTTCCATAGGCGCACCTACATACTTTGATGGGAGAGACCTGATCGATTAACCCATGATACGAATGATGTCCCTTTGAGTCACACTTGGGGTGTTGAAGAAGAAGATTTGAAATTTTTCTGGATTTACTTCTAAACCCGAAGCCTTGGTAAATAAATTCAAACACTTCTTGAAAGACCTTTTCTCTTGGACTGAAGGTTTCCCCATTAGCATGGTATCGTCCACAAACTATTGGTGAGTTTGTTTATCCATCCCCCTCTAGATATTTAAGCCACGAATTTCTCCTCTGGATAATTGACCCTGGATTAACAAACTAATTCCCTCTATCGTAATGAGGAACATGAAAGGTGAAAGGATATCCTCTTGGCGAATGCCTTGGGTAGGATTCAAAGTGTGAGTGGGAGAACCATTTAGAAAAATTGAAAAGAACATAGATGATACCAAGTTCATGATCCATTCTATCCAGTGTCTCTTCCAAAACCAAAAGCTCTCAAGATTTCTCTCATATATTGCCAAATCAACTTGTCGTAAGCTTTAGCTATGTCTAGTTTAACCAACATGCCTAGTTTTTTGGTTATTTTTAGGGAGTAGATACCATCATGAAAAATAATGATTCCATCCAATATTTGTATTGCCTCAACAAACCTTGATTGATCTGGGCCAATCAAGAGGGAGAGAATATGTTTTAATCTATTAGTAACCAGTTTAGAGATTATTTTGTATATTATGACATTGAAAAGAGCTATGAATCTGAACTTACTCGGTGTGTCTGCTCCCTTCGACTTGGGGCTGAGATTCAGGAAGGTCACATTGAAGGCACTTAGGACTCCCTGATCTTGGCATGATTCTTCAACAATATCCCACACTTCCATTTTTATGAGGTCCCAGAAGTAGGGGAATAATTTGGAAGTGAAGCCATCTGGCCCAGTAGCTTTTCCTACCATAATTTGGTGCATTTCCTCCTCTACCTCATCTAGCTCTATGTGTCTTGTTAGCATCTCGTTGTGCTCCTAAGTGACCACCATCGGTATGAGTGGAGTGATTTTTTCAATTGGCATGTTACCTGTTTAATTGGTCCTCTGTCATGACATTTTTGAAATTCTTGATCAACTCTTCTTCTATATCTCCTCTAGTCTCGGCACGTCTTCTATATTTCTTCCTTATTTTGTGAATCTTCGATTGTTTTTTGTTGTGTATCACCATATTGTGGAATAATTTTGCATTGTGTTCTCCTTCCTAAAGCCATTGATTCTGTTAGAACCTATGCTAAATTTTATTCTTGTTAGAGTTGGATTTCTGGATTGGGCAGGTTTGCAAGAGAAAAGGATTTCATTGGTCATTTGGGAAAAAAAGAAATGAATCTTGATGAATTAAAAGGATTTTACTCATTTTAAATGAAATATGAACATTGGCTTTATATCTAAATTTGGATTTATAGTCGAAACATTCAACACACCAATCAGAGCCCAAGCAACCAAGCACCCAGCTCACAGGGAGTATTCTCTTTTCTTTGTTCGTTAATACATATTGAAACAATATGCAAATATAAACCTTGTTATTATTTATCATCTTGTGCATGTGGGATAAAAGCACACATTACAACTGTCAATTTCGCACCAACAACTAGCACAAGCAAAAAAGGTTTTTTGAGGTTGCGAAATATAGTCCACGCTCCACTGTTGGACGACTCAGATCATATCTAATCCTGATTAATGGTCCACATTGATTTCGCGGTGGCAAGGTGCAGGCAATTTAAGTTTTTAAGGTCCATCGAAATTATGGAAATGACTGTTTTAGCAATTACATTCCGAGAGTTGCTCCTACCAAAAAAAGAAACGTCTTGCAAAAATGAGAGAGGGTTTTCTTCAAAACCTTCTCATTTACAATAAGCTCTCTCCATTTTTAGACAGGTTCTATAGTTGGGGATAATCAAATTTAATCCATCTTCAGAGGGATATTTTCCATAATTTCACAAATCTGTTCTTAGTCACCAACTTCAAAAGAATATTTTGATGAGATGGAGGGGGATTTGGCCAAACGAACACATGGGTTTTGTCAGGAACATGGTTAATTACAAAATAATTTCTTTGATTTTACACAGATATAACCAGTTGATCTATGCAAGAGGGTATTTGAAGCCTATTTTTCAGCAATCAATGTTGTAGATTACAACCCAATTGCATCCAACGCCCCAAAACCATTTCGTTGAGGAAGGTAGAGGACAAGTTAATTAGTTGAGGGACTACTAAATGGTATTAAAATGCTCACAAAATCAACTGTTATATTGATGGGTGAAACGAATCGAGAGTGGTGATGGATTTCACCCGACCAAAAATCATAGGGTAATTAAAGGTCTATGGTTGCGAAATCAAGTACGATCTCTACTCTTGGACGGCTCATATCTTATTAAATCTCGATTAATGGTCCACATTGATCTCACGATGGAAAAGCGCAAAATATTTAAGGTTGTAAAGCTCAACAAAATTTCATATATTGTGTAAACTAAGCATGTTTTGTTTTGAAAATAACTATTTGGTCAGTAACTTCTAAGACCTGTTTCCTCCAAACTAGGAGGAATTTTCATGAAATTGAGAGAGGTTTTTTTTCAGGATATTCTCATATACAATAATATAACTTAGTTTTTACACAGGTATTATGTATTGGGATAATAGAAGGGATCTTTAGAGAACATTTTTCCATAAATTCGCAAGCTTGTCTGAGTCATCAAGTTCAAAAGCATATTTCAAAGGGATGGAAGGGAATATGGCCAAATGAATACATGGGTTTTGTCGGGAACATGGTCAATTACAAAAATTTCTATTATATTGAACACAACTGTCACCATTTGAGGTATGCAGGTGGAACTCTAAAGCCTATTTTTTAGCAATCTGGCTTCTGAAAGAGGTAAAATGCTGAAGAATAGGGAGAAACTATAGAAGAACAAGTGTTTGAAATGAAGAAAGAATCCTTAATATATCCTATTGAGGAACAATTCAAGGCTGAATCAGCACCAGACCATTGCTGGTGCTCTGAGTCGTCGCTTTCAGTCAAGTGAGTCGAAGCCCAGATAACACATTTTTGTTTTGATCCAGCATGCATGTTATTCCTTATTTCCTATTTTATATGTAAATCATAGTAAATATTCGATGTCAGATTTTTTTAGGATTCAACATGATGGCTCAGGTCAATCCGATTTTGTAACCCAATTTGATACCCTGTTTCAAGACGTATCCTGGGGGTAATTCACATTATAAATAGAACCTCCATAGTGGAGGATAAGGGTTGGATTTACTTTCATTTTTTAGGCCCCGACACCGGTATTGTAGCTCTGTGAAAATATTTGGGAGCCATAATGAAAATATTTCTTGGTGGTTATGAGATTCATCACAGTGTATGTGTTCAGTTTGTGTTCTCTGTTATGCCATTTTCACATATGTTATTTCTGCCAATACGTTTCTAGATTAGTATGTAGGAATTTGCTTTTAATTAAGTGATCCTGCATCAAAAATCATTTCCATAATGTGATTGTAATAGCTGTGATACAATTCATCCATTGACAGGTGCTTTGTCTTAGTTGTTTCCCTTGGTTAATTTTCTACTAAAGGTGTTCTCAGAGATTCATCCTTGGTAGATGCCTCTGTTTTTCACCCAACTCTTTCCTTATTTCTGTCTACCATCACTATAAATCTATTTGACTGAATGTTGTGCTTGATAGGATATTTAGACACTTAGGAGTTAGTTAAGATCAACTTGTGCAATATATCCGTTAGGTAAAGTGTGTTTCTTTAGTCAATTAGTATGCATTTGTAAATATTCTAATCCAACGGTCACGATATGCTCTAGACATAAAGTGATTCGACGGTTCAACTTCTCTTAGATCATACCGACCATTTATTCATGGCTTAACACTCGATTGGTCCTTGATCTCTATTTAAAGAGCATGGAGGGTCCTTGGCTAGTTGATTGATTATGAGAAGCTCATATGTAACTTTCTTTCTTTTGCATAATAAATTGCTCCAAGTAGCTATTTCGATGGGGCCGTGGACTGTTTCTCTCTCGAGGGTTTTAACCACATGACAAACATCGATGTGTTGAAAATGGTCATTTTAGTGATGTACTATATGTTCCAAAAATTTCCTGCAATTTGTTATCAGTCTATCAAATTACAAATTCAAGTGAAGGTAAAACTGTGACGTTTACACCTCACCAAGTTTTAATTGAGGATTTTAAAAATCCTCAAAATGTCCTTGCTCCTGGAACTGTTGATGATATTACCAGGTTTTGCAAATTTAACAACTTTCGGTCATCACCTTTTCCTTTAGTTTTTGTTGCTCATACTGATAACTTGAGAAAAATTTGGCATGAGCAATTTGGTCACTTAAATTATCACTCATTGCAACAAATATGTAAAGACAATATGGTGACTAGTCTTCTGATGGTATCTTGCAAGGATGGTGTTTGTTCTGGTTGTGTACTCGAAAAACATCATGGGGATAGTTTTGAAAAACGTGCATCTTGGCATGCCTCGGTTCCCTTGGAGCTTGTACATAGTGACTTGTGTGGCCCTCTTCCATCTGCATCATTTTCTAGTTTCAAATATTTCTTAACTTTCATTGATGACTACTCTAGACGCACTTGGGTTTACTTCCTCAAATTTAAGAGCGAAGGATTTAACATGTTCTTGTCCTACAAGGCCCTTGTTGAAAAACAATCTTGTCATCAAATTATGAAGTTAAGATCTAACAATGGAGGAGAATATGTTAACAACAAATTCACTACTTTCTACACTGAACAAGGAATCCAACAACAACACACTGTTCGATATACACAACAACAAAATGGTGTAGCTAAACGGAAGAACCGCACTTTAAAAGAAATGGCTAATTGTATGATCCAATCTAAGAGACTAAGTCTTCAATAATGGGATAAGGCCATAAATTGTGCAAATTACATATTTGATCACACACCCACTAAAGTTTTACAAGGCATAACAGTGGAACAAGCATGGAGTAAAATTAAACCAGATGTAAGTCACTTTCGTGTGTTTGGTTGTAAAGCATGGGCTCACATTTCGGATGAAAAACAAAAAGCATTGCAGCCTAAAAGTGAAAAGTGCATATTTGTTTTATATTCTGAAGATGTAAAAGGTTATAGACTTCTTCAGCTCCATTCAAATGATAAAATGATTAGAAGAGATGTTAAATTTGATGAAAATCGCTTGGCCTACGAGCCTAACTTGGCGGGTGTGCCATCTTTGGCCTACGAGCATGATTCGGCGATTGTATATTCTTATTCTTCTTCTTCCAACTTCCTTGACAGGTTTCCAACTCCAATTTCTGATGATGATAGTAAGGATGAAAATTCACCTCCGCTTGCTCACGTTCCTCTAATTGCACCAGCACCAATACTTCCTTGATGGGTCCATTCAACATGTGGAGCAGTAGGTGATCTTGCTGGTGATCCTAGAGATCAACGTCGAACACGTTCTTAGTTTCAGTGAGCCTCTTTTATTTTGGGTTAAGTTTCTGAGAATCATGATCTAGAAACTTTTGCAGAAGATTCAGGAAATCCAGATTGGGATGCAGCTATGGATGAAGAATATCGTTCCTTAATGGCGAACGATACTTGGGATCTTATTCCTCTTCCAAAAGGAAGAAAACGTATCAGATGTAAATGGGTCTATAGAACTAAGTATGCATCAGATGGAAGTATTGAAAGACTTAAGGCAAGTTTAGTTTCCAAATGTTTTTCCCAAGTTGAAGGGATTGACTATAATGAAACCTTTGCTCCTGTCGTAAAAATGAACTCCATCCACCTTGTTCTTTCCCTTGCAGTGATCCAAGTTCATTAGGACCATCATTTCATTCCATGGCCTTTTTGGCCTATATGACCCTTTGGGACTTCACTAGCGCTTAGAAGCATAGCTAATCGCATCTTTCATTCGGGACATATTTTTATAAGTTCATCATATTTTTAATCATTTCTTTTTTGGACCTTTTCTTATACTATTCAAGGAGTATTATTGCTCTTTCCCTCTTTACATATCTTAAGAAACACAGTTTTATAATTTTCATTTTCCATGGGCACATATTCAACACTTTCAATACAGGTAGTACATGATCTTTCAGTTTTAGCCAACAACATCTCACATAACAAGGGGGAGTTCTGCATAGTGCCAAACATTGGGACAGCCAACCAGAATGATTTAGGCATACAATTCAACTTACCAAAGGCAAGTTTTGTCACCAACTGAAAGACGAGACAAAATATAAATAGGGAGGCTTGTCCAACAAAAGTTCTAACGGGGAAAAATGTCATCCATGCCATAAGTCAAGAAGTTAGTCGGGTTGAAAACTAAACTGGAAGGTAATGGATGGGTGGAGACAATGAATGATGGAGTCAACACTAGCAAGCCAAAACAATGGTGGGAATGACTACCTCTATTCTCCCTAAGGAGGGTAAAACCAATGAGTATAGATCAAGAAATTCCAAGTCTAAGAAAGGATATCAATACATAGTACAAGATACAACCAATTCCATATAATTATGACCACCAGATCATGACACCACAAGTTAATACATGTCACAAAAATAAGTATAAGAGCAATATCAACCATAACACAATATAAAATGCCGAGTCATAATCATGCAATATAATCCATCTGAGACACCATCTGTCCAATGAGAAAGAATTGATATAAAACTATGCATCAATGAATGCTCTGAAATGACATAAATGGCTACATCGGTCCTCAAATTTGAGTGTCCTGAGACTTGGTCCTGACATGGGAGAGTACAATAGTCCACTAATATAATAATGATCCATCAAAACTGCTCATCTCAGCATCTCATATGTAAGAGAACTAGCTGAAAAATGTACTGTGTCTGAAAAATAGAATATCGTAGCCTGGATACTATATATGTGATAACATCCCTGATTGAGGTCCAATTGGACTGAAAGAGGTTCCTGGAGGTTTTTTCTTTCTAAGAAAATGCACCCTTTAAAACTCACTAAAATTGACAAGACTCCAGTGTGTATGTTCTGCACTTTGATGCGGTTCGTCTGATCAGTAAAGATGCATCAAAAGCAATGTGAGTGAATAGTTTAATTAGTCTTCACCTTCCCCATTCAACCACCATCAACCAAAAATCCAATGCCTCAATCAAATCGTAAGCAGTGCCAAAATACCCAAAGGAAGCGAGAACTCCTAAAAAGTGACCTCGAGGCGCCAATATCTGTTACACTTTCGGGTGTATTATGAAGAACATTCTGAGAGACGCCATTCATCCCACATATTGATTGCAGGTAGCTGTGAAGGTTCATTTTGGACATACTCCAAGTACCCTCGGGTATATCTAGAGTCCCCCCCTCACCTAATTTAATGTATTCATACTTCACATTAACTTAAAACATACCAAGAGGTAATCACAAAACATTCAATCCAAGCACATGCAAGTACATTGATTATTTTATGACTCCATTCTAAGGCACTCGCTATTTTATTTCTATATATATATTGTGTCTCAGCATTGTGCTTTCGTGTGCTCATTTTTGTATCTTGTCATATATGGTTGTTTATGGTTAAATCTCAAACTCCTAAGTAACTCATTCAGTTTAACATCATCATACTAAATAATTTTTCCTTGGTAACTTAATATGGTCTACCCCCCTTGGCTTAATTAGGAATTGAGCCTAAACGGAGGATTCAAGAACAAGGTGACAACCTTGACTCGAGAATTTCCCCCAAGGACATACTGAGTGGCTTGAATATTTCTTCCACATTCCCCCCAGCTGTGGGAAAGGAAGGAACACTTTTTGGCCCCGTTGCCGGGGATAAATATTTTTATTCCCAAGTATGACTTAGCTTAACTTTTTTCTAAACAACTAAAAAGATATAAAAAATTTGATTGATATTGTCTTTAAAAAACATAAAAATTAAAACTCAATCCATATAGAGACTCCACTATCTAACATCCCTCCAAGAAATTATACCCGAAGAAACCGCTAACAATTATGCAATCCTCTCCCTGATCCGAAAAGGTTTATTAGGGAAAGATTCAATAAGCAGTCTTCTCGTAAAAACCTTGAAGATTTAGGAGACCAATCCCTCTCAGATATCCATCACATATTTGTAGAGATTCATGTTAAACAATCTTAAGAAATCACAAAATTCTTCAAACCCCTTGACTTTTCTCAGATAGCAGGTGCTCCCCATGTCATTCCAAAAGATCCTATCAAGAAGCTCCCCATATTTCAAGGCAATAATGCCATCACTTCCAAGTCTCACCTTCGAAAGTTTGAAAAGCACCTCATCAGTTATTGCAATGATGCTTCCCATGACCATGACGATGTCAAAATGAATCTCTTTGCTTTGTCCTTAGAAGATGATGTTGAAGAATGGTACCTTGACCTAGATAATGATTCATATAAAACACTTAGTGAATTCCAAGATAGTTTTAGGAATAAATGGGGAGAAAAGGAGGAACCAAGACATCTACTTGCTTCCCTTTATAGCATAAAGAAGATGGAGAATGAAAATATGGATGAATTTAACACTAAATTCAGGTGTGTGGTTGTGGACCTTCCTAGAGACATCAAGCCAAAAAATTCATCTATCCTCATATCCTACATTGAAGCCTTCACTTATGACTTAAGGTACCGGTTGAGAGATAAAGAACAGGCTGATCTAAAAACTGCCCATGAATTGCTTGAGAAAATAGAAAAGAATATGCAATCTTCAGGCAAGTCCAACATTCCAGGTTACACTAGGGGAAACACTTCCTACAACAAAGAGAGCAAGGATAAAGCTGTTGAATTAGAATAAAAGGGAACTTCTAAATATCCCATGGAAAAGGTGGTGGACATGATAAAAAAACTTGGTTACTAGTCAAAACCAACAAATGGCCAATCATATTGCGCAATTGAATGACATGCATAATAGATTGATTACAATAGAAAGGAATAATTGACCTAGGAACTTTCATCCCAAGCAAAATCAGATTTATCAGAAGAGATCCCCTCAGCAAGAGCCTAAGAGTCCAAACCAATTAGACTCAGCTAACATGGTAGAAGAAGTACTTCAATGGTGTAGACCTTGTGAAAAATTCCACCAAGAAAGCACCTGTTATGTTGCAAATCAAGTCATGGAACATGGACTTACCGAGGTCAGAAGTCAAGAAACAACTTCAATCAAGCTTGATCATGTATACATGGTATGCTAGTCCTACCTTTTGGCACAAACTAAATAGTACAAACCTAAGGATGAAACCATTGCAGAATCTTATAGTGAAACTTATGATGAAAACTGTCATGTGCATGATGGGACTCCTACGTGTTATCCATATAATGATGACAGTCTGGAAGGTTTACTGGCTTGTGACTTTTTCTCTAAAGAAGTTGAGTATGGAAATGAGGACAAGTATAACTTGTTGCATGATACAAGTGATCAAGAATCCCTTATGTCCGACAGAGATGTTGATAATGAACCATAAAATTTTGACGGTTTTGTTGATTCTCCTATCTATGGTGTATCTAAAGGAGAGAGCATGGACCTTGTGGCCTTGGGAAATTTTGATATGGAAAAGGGGCATGCAGTTTATCCATATGATCAGTCTGAGCCATATATCAGAATCAGTAATGAAGATAAAGAGAACTTGATATCAAAACTTGATATCAGCAATGGGGAATCCATCACATCCGACATAGATGGCGATGATGACTATTGGAATTTTTGTGAATATCTTATTGAGAATCCCATCTATGCTATATCCAGTCAGGGGAGTGTGTATTTAGAAATTTGTGGAAGTCCAATCTACTATACTTCCATAGAGGGAAGGATGGATCTAGGGACCTGGGAAAATCCTAGTATGGAAAAGCAACATTCAAAACTCTTATATGATCATTCAAAGTCATATCATGCAGAGCCGCACAAAGGTATCAATAATAAAGACATGGAGAAGAAGTGTTGTGAAAAGACAGATCTGATGCAGTTAGTGGAATATCAGTCTCAACTATCATCTTCACATATACAATTTCCTCATGATTTGGAATCGCTTGGGGCTTACACAGTGAGTTATCATCTGGTAAGCCTTGATGATCAGTATGATGGTGTAGTCAATCTGCCTCATCATTCTTATATGTACATCAACCCTATCTAGTCATGGATAGAAGCACCCTGCGCGAGTGCTTACTAGTGTGGGAGGAAGTTTGACGACATTATTCATGCCTATGATTTCCCATCCATCCCGCCCCTTCTGGATCATCATGCAGGTTTGCATTTTCTGCATAAAGTATCCTTACTTGGGCTAGTAACCAAAGACAAGGAAATTTTTTTTATGTTAATAAAATGCTTAGGTGGTTACATTGGATTTCAAATTACACTTAACCTTTTTTTATATCATGCTTAGAGTAGGAAAATAAGCTCCTTGAAAGAGAGCATTTACTTTCTGCATTTTTGTTTTGTACTTAGCTATAACAAAAATTTTCTTTAATTAGTTAGGTACAATTTTTTTTTAAAATAAATCAGCTTAATGGTTCATTTGGTTTTTATATAAAGCTTGTGCTACTGAGGTTTGTTTTATCAAGTTGAGATGTTTTTACAGTGTGTATAAACCATAGATTCTGGTGTTCTCGTATGCTCTCCTTTCCCTATGACCAGATCAAGTACCCGTCCCACAGTTGGAGCCAGATGTTACCACCTAAGTTGTACTTAGTGGTCTTTTATCAATTGAGCCCGGTGAACCAGACAAAGATGATTTGTTCAGACTTTAGAAGACCTTTGGAAGTGCTTATGGGAAGTGCTTGTTGTACTATATCACATGGTCATACCCCATGGGGGAGCTGTAATAAAATTTTCTAGCATGATAGTGTCTGTAAAAGTATTGGTCTCTTATACTTTATTTGTCAATCCGATCAGCCCAGGGTGTTTTTTCCCTTGGTTATTATTGGTTGTTGAATAAATGACTAATAATTTCTAAGTTTTTCACTCAATACCTCCAAAGTTGGGGTGGTTAGCTTGGCATTTAGGCCTATTGAGGTTATTAGAGTCTATGTGTCAATGTATAAACATGCTAGGCATCATGGTCGAGTCATATGAACATGTCTAAGTCCCCCTAGGTTTTTAATTTTTTTAATTTTTTTTAAGTTTTTATAATTTTAATTTTTCCACAAAACTTAGGATATTTTTTAATAGTCTAATTGGAAAATTTGGTTTTTTAATAAAAGTGGGCTCAAAAATCAGTTACAGTCATGGGGGTTCTCATTTTCAAGGTCAGAGCACCATGTAAACCCATAGACCCACTTTTTCTATGTTTTGAGTGATTTGTCCATCACTCAGGTCAAAAATCCCTAAAACTCAAATATTGATTATTTAATTGATAAATTAATTAAATAATGGAGAAAACCCCAAATCCTAAATCATTGGGATTTGCTCCAATTTGTCTGAAATCAGTATCATCGGCTTGGGATTGACTGGATCTGATAATTCCTTGACTGAACGAAGTGATCTAGGATGAGCTTGGAGTGCATTATTGCATGCAATCTTGGGAATTGCACCCTCCCTCTCTCCTCCACACGTGTGGGCCTCTTTGGTTGAGTTTTGGTGGATGCTTCAATCAGCAGGTTGAGGTGTTAGATAGATCAGCTCTCTCATTGACAGTTGCACTCACTGAGACTCATATCAGGTTCAGTTAGACTCAGATCAAGCTCAGATTCACTCCACATCCAGCCGCAGTCTCTCTCTTCTTGGGATTTGTGCCCCCTAGGCTATATCTCTTGTTTTTGCTATAAATAAAGCACATGTTACCTCTTCCAAGCTAGTTATAATTGGGATTGAGGTGCTGTTGCTATTGTACTGTTGTTATTGTCCATTTGAAATAAAGAGAAGGTTTGGAGGCAAGATGGTGTCATGTCACTAGTGGAAAATGAGAGATTAGTGACCAGGAGACCAAAATTTTTGGTCACCATAGTTTTTTTCAAGGGATAAATGACCAAAATTGATAAATTTAAGTGATCTAACTAAAAAAGACCAAGATAAATGACCACTTTTGGTCACAGGATAAAAACCAATGAAAAATGACCAAGATAAATGACCAAATTTGGTTGCGGGATATCTAGACTAAAAATGACCACATAACAATCGCTCATATATTTGGTCATTTTTAGTTGTCACACCGGAAATGGAAAAAATTACAAATTTGACAATGAATTTGTACATTTTACTAAATTCTAACACTGCATATATTGGATTCAAAGATCCCTTTTTACAAAATTCTAATAATGCAGATGGATTCAGAGACTATCATGGATAATAGCATCATGCATCGCACTTTCATTTTAGACATGCAATTTTTCACAGAATGGTAGACTTTCAATTTTTCCATATAATGTTAACAATAGCCATGGAAACCCGAAATGTAACTCACATTTTTGCTATACTTTCGACATATTGCTTTCTGAAGTTGTCGGAGGGATACAGAGTTTGCAAACTCATTTTGTCAAGTTAAAAGCAGATTATCCCCCACTCATTAGACATTGGCAAACTCGGGAGGGGAATACGGTTATCAAGAATTTTTTTCTTCTTCTTAAGATCGATTCAAAGCTGGTAAAGAACATAACCCATTATTATTCATAGTCGATTAAGAAGAAGAGCGAATACATAATTTTGCAGGCCCAAATGACATGGTTGATGAAGATCATATAATTTTTAATTAGCTATGACTAGGATTTTAATTTATAATTATGATATCATATACAAGACGATTTAAGAGATTGATAGGGTCGAAATCTTAATCATGTTATGAAACTAAATCCAGACCAATGCGTTAGGTATTTAACTTGGTATTTTGGTTGCATGTAGCATAATTTTATCTCGAAGGTGAATGTATCCTTAATGCATCGTTTATCTCAATTCATATCTCTATGTTATTAGCATTATTTCAAGGAAGATAAGTCTTCATTAATGTCCATTTCATTTTTTCTTCGGTGTTTCATTTCCCGTTTTGGGAAGCTATGGGATTGGAAACCATAGTAGCATAATTCAGTTGTATTGGACCTTCCTGTATAGAAATTTAGCGGGAGTTCAAAAATCATCGAATATTCGACATAATACGAATACGATAATTTACCTATATTTTTGGCATATATTATAAAATAAGAACTATTTCAATTTTTTTGTTTTATTTTTTACTTTGCAGACAGTCCATTTAGAATTAGCTTTACATTTTAAAAGTTTAAAGCTTTAAAATTTATAATATATATATATATATATATTTTAATATTTTAATTATAAATATCAAATATTATTATATTAGTTTTATTTTGTAATATAAAGTTTAGTAACTAGTTATCATATTATATTTTAGTTATAATAATAATTTTTAGAATATATTATTATAAATTGGATTTATTGTTTTAAAATTTAAATTTGGTATTTAAATTAGTTAATATTATTATATTTAAATTTATAAATACATTATTAGATAAATTCTAGCTTCTATTGAGGATTATATATAAACGTTTTAATGTTTTCTTTGTTTTTTTGTAATGAGAGAGGTACAAAATATAGAGTCTGTTTGACAAGTAAAAATGCCCTTTCCTATCAAATTCCAACACATGATGTAAATATTGAACGATTAATCTTTATTTTAATACTTTTTAAGCTTTGAATAATAAGTTTTCTAAATCTATAAACAACCTGCTACCTTATTTTTTCTCTACTTGATTTTTTTGTTACTTATTTTGTCCAAATCGAATTCATTTTGCTACTATGTTGAACCATATCGGGCGGCATCGGCTCGGCTGTGAATTCTTGTTGCGCATCCACAGTGTCGAAGGGCTTCTGATCCACTTCGATGGGTTGAATTTGTGTACCCATTGGAGGAGATGGGGAGGAGGAGTGAAGATGAATCCTGCAAGGGCATTTAATGGGGTACAAGGCCAGGCCTAATCATTTGAGATTTTTGTTTTTGCTTTGGGTGTAGAAGAAGTTGAATTGTGTAAACATAGGGTCGATCTCAGCAGAATGCTACCTGAAACAATTGGGGATTTGGGTTTGGATGAGAAGTCTGGGAGATGGACTACAAGTTTTAAGATTACTAAGAAGGAAGCCAGAGTAGGGATTATGTTTGTCACTATTGGGTATATGATACTTGATAAGGAATTTGTTGGTATGGGTGAAACTAGTTCTAATGTAAATCCAAGTATAAACAGGTTTGTAAGCTCACGACCTGGTCAACGATCAAACCCTAAAACAGGTTGGAATGCCGCCACACAGGTCGTGGATGCCTGTGGTCGGAAGCCTATGCGATCCTTTAACAACTTTCCCAATCCCGCAGGTAGAACTGGAGAAAATCCGAGGGCTAGGGCTACTTTGTTGTCTTCGATGTCTCATTTGATCCTGGATGATCATTGGTCGATTGAGGGTGCTAATGGCCTCTAGTTGAACCTTTTCTTTGGCCTCTTGATGTTTGGATCAAAACACTTATAATTTTAGAGGTTATTTGGTTGTAATTTTCCTTGTTACTTTTCTTTGACAGTTGGTCTTTTTTTTGTAGCTGAGTAATTACTCATCAATGGTGGGAATGCTATATTTCAAGTCTCACTTTGACCGGATTTTCCGAGAGAGAGAGTGGCAACTTTAACAAGAAATTTTGATCCCGTAAGAGATCTATCTTGAGAATGTTAGGACTTATGATCGATAATGTGTATGTTGTTGTTTTTCATTGATAAACATCAAGATAAATTTACTGTAGTTTATTTTCAGTTCTCTCATTAAGGTTTTTTATTCCCTCTGTTTTGACAGAAAAATCAAGAAAAGTACTTGACAGTCTTCAACCTGAAATGCTATAATTTTCTATATTTTATGAGGAAATTTCCCAACCTTACCTTCAGAATCAAAACAATGAATCCATGTGCCTTATTCATCTAGCATATTACCTCCTTTCTTGCGATAAATAGTTTCCTCCCTCTCTCTTTCCTAAGACTTGAGGGATTTCACCCGCCCTACCCTATTTTCATAGTTGGAAGCTACAAAATCATTATGCTTAGTGTAGTCTTCCAGTCTGCCATCTCGCTTGCAGTCAGCTGCAAAATTCTCAACATCATTAGTACTCACAACTTGCTTGTAACCATTTTTAGACATGGTTTTAGTTTTCAAAAACTTTTTAGGCTCTCTTCCACCACTATTATTCATAGTATGCATACATATACCGTCTAGCCAATGAGAATTTTCCAACTTTTTTTCTCCTTAAATCTGAGGAAGAAACCAAAGACTCTACTAGATATTCCTGTGAATTTTGCAAAGTGGCTAAAGTCTTTGGATAGCATGACATCTTCGATGAAATTGATGTGGTAGATAGAAATGAAGTCCGAGCAATAGAACTCTTTTTTTATGGCTCAGTACCATTAGAAACCTTCTCCATAAAATGTTCTTTAATAACATTAACTTATTTTTACCTTCTATCTCATCAAGCACCATGTCTTCATCTAAAGAATTTTTTTTCACTTAATCCTTTCTGCCATCTCCCTTCCTCCCACAAGGTTTAGTTCTCTCTGTCAATGAGGCTTTTTGTATCTTTGGTTCAGTTTCTCTTTCTCCTTTCTTGCTAATTCCATGATATAGCACACCGGAAGTTTCTAGCAGGCCCTGCTCCGATGTCTGGCTCTCTTTCCACTCCTTAAGCTTTATTTTCTTTGTTTCCTGCTTCTAATCCTTGTACTTGCTTTCACCAATAAAAGAACAAACACTTGTTTCTTGTTTAAGAATTTTTGGAGTAGTTTCTTTAAACTTCATCAGCTTGCTTCCAGATAATTTACCAGGATCCCCATCATTTCTACGAGGACCAACTCTAATAGGAGGATCAATAAGAATGACCTGCCATAGTTAATTAGAATCTAAGGTGTCATAGCATTGATCAATATATTCGAGATTTTCAATGTTGGAGGACTCAAAATACTATCCTAGAAAGGAATTCTAAGATGGACAAGAAGCACGAAACTTTCAAACCTATTTTCCTCCATGATGTAATTATAGGGTTACAATTTGACTTTAAACTGGAAAAACTGCACATGATGTGTTTCCCACCTCAACATGACATTCTAACAACTTATGTCCAATTAATGACAGATAATGGATAAATCAGCTACTAGATGGAAAGAATACAAGGATGTTAATGAAATATGACAATAAAGAGTTATCTAGGACATCAACCCTGATCCTTTACGAGTTTTTTCAACAAACAAATCTTTGGAATTTATCCTTCCTGGGATGCAACCAGTTGTTGTTCCAAACAACAGCTCAGCAACTGCAACATATCTCCCCATAGGTACAATTTCCATTGCTGAGCCATCCTTGTATGTAGTCAATTTGTTCTTATAATTCAGCATCAACTTCTTAATATTGGAAACCACCACTATTTCACACCTCTGAGCAAGGAAGCCTTGCTTGATTTCCTGTTTTTCCAAAACCCAATTAATAGTCACGCAAAAGACCAAATTCAAGATCCAAATTGAATTCACCAAAATTCAGTTTTGTTGAAGAATAAATTGAAAAATAAATACGAAGAATAGAAAAATAATCTCTCTCTATATATACACGTTTGAAAGAGTTACAACTAGGAGGCTTATTATCTAGAATTGCAAAATTTGATTGAAAATTAAATGCAGTGAATGTAATCAATGCATATATCTGTAGTAGAAAGGGTAACAACTAGCATACTACCTTAACATCTTCAATATCTCCTACAACACAGTCTTTGAAAATAGATTCCTGAAGCCAAGAGAAGGCAATACAATTTCCCACACACAAGAAATGGAAATATCCATATATAATTATTCCACTTGATGTATTATAGGTGGCGTTTGATTCCATGAGGCTATCCAAATCAATGCGTTCATTTAGGTCGACCTCAACTTTATTGGAAATTAACGAATCCAAATATTTCTGTGAACCCTTTGGTTTAAATAATTATATTAGTCTGTAACCTGCATGTACAATAATTAACTTCTTGTCAGGAAAATCGACTTTGATTTCTCTATCTAACTCAACCCCGGTTCCCCCACCGATGATCAAAATTGTCTTGGCAGCCTTTATCTTCTCATGCTCTGAAATAAACCAAGAGAGGGATAAGTTATATTAATTTTAGTTTCAATGGTTTACGGGTAATTAGATAGACAACTCATGAAGAAAGATACAATGATGAATGATAAACTAAAATGAAAATTCATTTTATTTTTAAGACTTAACTAGGTTCCATTGGAAGATGAGATAAAATATTTATATTAATGTCCAACAAGTGTCCACATTGCACAAATAGGTAAATGAGAATACAAAATACAATTGTATCATTAAACTATAGGAGTGCAAGGACCACTCCTATAAAAATACCAAAATCAGATCTTGTTGGAAAATGTAATTACTCGCGGATCTCTACTTGGCTTCCAACCGACTCTATCAGAGTCTGTAAAAGCTTCGATCTTGTCTGTCAGTCTGACAAGAATGAAAAGTCCATAAGTAGGCTACGTAAGTCAATCGAAGTTATTTCAGAAGCTAAGTTGTTAGGTAGATAGTTATTGTAGAGTTTAATGAGAAGTAAGTCGGCAAGTAAGTCGGCCTATGTTGAAGCAATTTTCAGAATTGCCTATAAATAGAAGATGCACATTGTAAATCATACACACAGAGAGTGAGATACACAGAGAAAAATATACAGTTACGCAAACCAGCAGAGGATTCAAGGTGTGAAAGTGAAGTCGAAGCTCAAGCTTCTGTGCATGTGATTTAGTCGGAGAGCTGAAGCTCTGTGGTCCGACGAGTTTGTAACAGACAAGTTTGTATTATCTTGTAATTCCGCATAGTTAATATATGAAATAGTTTGTGGTTGAATTCATGATTATTTGGCTGCACATGTTTCCAGATTTACTTCTGTAAATGTCTTTTACTATTACTGATAAGTAAAAGAACAAGAACCCATAGAAATCTCACAGCATGAAAGTTCAAGTTTTACGGCACCTTGTTCGACTCAAATCTTCCTATAAATTTGGGCATATATATTTCATAAGTTATTTGGATTTGTAAACGTGGGTAGTTTACTTCATCTTACTCACAGGTAAAATCATTTGTAATTTCTTGAGTCTTTAGACTAAGAAATTTATTCTGCACAAACTTGGTCGAAGCTCCCAACCTAGGCGAAGGTCGAAGCTACCAAATTTGTGCCGGAGCTACCAACTTGGTCGAAGCTACCAACTTGGTCGCAGCTATTGATTTGTGTCAAAGCTCACAATCTTGGTCGAAGGTTGAAGCTTCCAATTCTGGTCGAAGTAAAAAGGTGGTCGCAGTAAAACTCCGTCGCAGTAAAGAGTGAAAAGTGAAAAGTGAAATTATTTTTAAAATATTGACTGAGCGCTAAACCCAAGTTTAGTTGGCTCGGTTTTGGCTATCTGGTATCAGAGCGAGGTTTATACCAGCTCAAGATTTTAGGAAAGAAATCTTGTCTTAAAAAGTGGAAATTAATTCTCTAAGGAAAGTTAATTAAAAAAATTAAATATGACTTCCACTTCCGGTTCACTACAACCTCCAAGTTTTACGGGAAAGAATTATGAATATTGGTCTTTAACAATGAAGGCTTTATTTAGAGGTCAAGATGTCTGGGAGATAGTCCAGCATGGTTATGCAGAACCAGCAGAC